>JANIEQ010000828.1:0-16361 GCA_024708375.1 Oxalis stricta | reverse complement strand
ACTAAGTTATACGCCTAACTGAAATATAATATTTTAGAGTTACTCTAGTTAAGTGATTTATAATTAAAGCTAATTTTTTGTCCTAAACAAATTTAAAGTTGCATTTGATATATTTGAAGTTTAGACTCGTGTTTTAAGTAACTAATTTTTCTGAGTGCTCAACTCAATAAAATGATTCCTAGCTAGCTCTGAAAAGAAGGTGATATTTGTCTAATAGGGTCGATGGTAACATCAGTTGACTCATACTTTATTGGCTAATTATTTTTGAAAGTTACTTTATTGGCTAATTAACGATCGACAATTTATTATTTTTGAATAATCCAAATTGAAAATTTATAATTACAATTCCCTTATAACCCACTATTTATCTAAAGTTGAAATTAAGATGATGGACAAAAATAAATCAATTGATAATGACTCGCACCCAGTTATAGCTCTTCATTGAACCTAGGCCTGCAACTATGAAAAATGACTTATTTTTATGGAGCAGGTATATGTTGTGGTTTTCTTTATGAATGAGACTAATCTTCGTCAAGTTTTTTTTTTTAAAGTTGAATTTTTCTGAAATTTTTCTCATTTATTTTTTGAGAAAAATAGGGTTTAGGGTTTAGAAAAATTTCAGAAAAATTCAACTTTAAAATGGAAACTGCCAATTTGCATAGATTTAATGAAGATTGATTTAATTTCTTACCTATATTTAATTTTTTGTATTTACATAGCTGCAATACTACAGTATTTTTTTAATAACATAATGTAAGTTTTGTCAATTACTCCATTTAATGAGTCTAAGCCTACTGTCTGATCATCACCTGGCCTATCAATTTTATTGCAAATTAAAAAAAACAAATTAAAAAAAAAAAAATCATATCCACTAGGAGAACTTGTTGTATTCCTTTTATTTCAAAATTAAAAAAACTACTTGTATTTCTACCCTACATAAAGACAAATACTAAATGCTGATAAAGTTTCCTCTTGACTTAGCATTTTAAAGTCTGCTCTTTTTATCTTCTTCTATCAATCTCTCTGTATACTCTTGTTTTATTTCTTTGCTAATACTGTATTAGATATGACTAAGAAAGTTTCCATTATTCTGATTTCCTCTGCTGTGAATTTGTCAAACAACAAATAATGGAAGTTCTTCGTTCATGGGTTATTAGATGATTTAGAATTCTACAGAAGATTATTTGAGTTAAAATGGGTTCAAGAATTCTGGTTTTTCTGGTGATTTGCTTAGTTCAAGTTTTAGTTACAAGATCGGAAACTTACAGCGGTGATCGTAAGTATTATAATTATCATTAGTATTTTCGTTTCCGCTTTTTCGTTAACATTTCCTAGAAAAAATTAGTCTTTTCAGAATCACTCCCTCCGTATCACAATAAGATTGATATTTTGAATTTATTGATTCATTCATATGGACATATCTTTAATCACGATAATTTTCACTACATACATGTCCAGTCAAGAGAACCTAAAATTGCAAAACTTCGTCTATTGTGACACACGATGCACAAAGGCAGTACTTTTTATCAGAAATCTGAATAATTTCGTGTCCTAATTTTCCAAAGTTTCAGTACAGTTCAAATCATGTAATTCTTGATATGTTTCTACTTTCTAGTTTAGGAATTTTTTGAATACAAGAATTTCCATTTAAGTACTAATATATAATACTCCCTCACGTCCCAAAATAAATTGTATGTAAAAATTTGCATCCTATTTTGGGACGGAGGTAATATTTCTATTGAAAATACAAATTCCTGGGAACCATTTTTCTAATATGCTCTGGTATTTTGGATATTGCAGTTGTGGTTCTGAATATACTTAAAAGCAGCTAGGAAAACTTGCCACCAAACTGGTCAAGGTATTGATCCTTGTGGAGATCATTAGGATGGAATCGGCTGCACGACGAACAGAAGTCACGTCTATGTAATTTCTCGAAATTTTCCCATTTTTAAATCACTCGTAATTTAATCTTCTTAACAAAAAAATTGCTTCTCTTATCTCCTGTATTTTAAATTAATTAACATATATATGTTGTTCACACTTATTTTAGAACACTAGCAAACTTGGGTGTGAAGGGTCAGCTATCAGGAGACATTTCAGGCTTAAGCGAATTGCAGCTTCTGTAGGTTTTTTTTCCTCTCTCTCAGATGAATTGCCTTGTTTAATTACGAAAATGCCTCTCTATAAAATCAATCTTATTCTGATATTTTTATATCCAGGGATCTTTCATACAGCCAGGACTTGAGAGGAAGTATTCCAAGTACAATTGGGGACTTGAAGAAGCTAACAAACTTGTAATGAGATTTTTCATTTTTTTATTAAGCTTGAAATTAAGGTTACTTGTAAATATACATTTCCTAAAAATACTTTTGGTTTGTGTTTTTGTGGCAGGAGTCTTAGTCCATTGCAGTTTCACAGGTCAAATTCCTGAAGAAATGGGAACTCTAGAGCAACTCCAATACCTGTAAGAATAATGATTCTGCAAAATTCCTACGGAATAACAGATTAGCATTTTCTTAACCTTTTTCTAAATTTTCCTTTTGCAGGTCATTAAATGAAAATAGATTCGTTGGAAAGATTCCACCATCTATCGGAAACTTGACGAATCTTATTTGGCTCGACTTGGCAAACAACAGTCTTGAAGGATCGATACCCATCTCGCCTGGTCTCGATAGTTTAGTCAACACAAAACACTTGTAAGGAAACCTGCTTAATCTCTTAGATTGTTTTTTTTCTTGTTCTATTGTCCATGAGTTAAAATACCATGAACCATTTCCTCGCAGTCATCTTGGATACAATCAGCTATCAGGAGAAATCCCATCGAAGCTTTTTAAATCTGGCATGGAACTCATACACCTGTAAGCGTTTTCACAGATCACCATCAATTCACATTTCTTTTTTCACCAGTTGTATAAACACTTCCTCTGTTTCTGTCAGGTTATTGGATGGCAACCAGCTAACTGGCAAAATTCCTTCAAGCCTAGGGCTTGCTTTAAAATTGGAGGCAGTGTAAGTATTTAAAATTCTTAAATAAGAATTATCTGTTTGCGGAAGTTTTATTTTTGAGCTGTAAAATTTCATCAGGAAACTTCTGTTAATAAGAATTACCTGATTTCCAACTGTACAGGCGTCTCGATAGGAATCAATTAAATGGATCTGTGCCTTCCAACCTCAACAATCTTATAAATCTCGCTGAACTGTAAGTATTGTTAGACTTGAGTCTTTTTTTTCTAGGATAGTTTTTGTTTCTGGGATTGTGAAGTTTAAATAAGTTTTCGCGTTCATCATTTTCCTGTAGGTATTTGTCGAACAATGAGCTTAGTGGCACACCTCCCTAACCTTACCGGGATGAGCTCGCTCCAATACGTGTAAGTAACATGAATGTATCTTGATTTCATCATCTGATTATAGGGACTAATGTTCGATGCTAAAAAATAAAAGGACCAAACTTGGTATTTTCTACAATACAAGGACTAATTGGTGTATCCAATCCTTGGAAATAGTATCTCATTGATTTTTCTATTTTATCTGTAGGGACTTAAGCAACAACAGTTTTGATGCTTCTTTTGCGTCTCCTTGGTTCACAACACTACAGTCCTTAACAACATTGTAATAACATTTTCGTTCCTCGCACTGATTACAATACAAGTAAAACTCTAGACTAGAATGAATTGACACACTTTTGTTTTGTAGAATGATGGACAATTCTCATCTTCAAGGTGAACTTCCAATAGAACTGTTTGGCCTTCCAAACTTACAAACTGTGGAGTTATACACTAGATTAGATTTCTCCATGGAATTCTATCTTGTCATCATAAATATCTTCAAACTTTAAAAGCTGATTGTTTTTTCTTGTGACAGGACGCTAAAGAACAATAGGGTTAACAGGTACGTTAGATTTTGGCGCAAGCTATAGCTGAACATCTAACTTTTGTTGACTTGCAGCAAAATAGCATTGATGCGTTCGCAGAAAGAGGGCAAAAAGACATAACCATTGTGTAAGCTAATTTCGTTTCCAACGCCAAACCTTAATTTTAAACTAGTACTCTTTCGGTGCCCGTACTTCTAGCTCTACAATTTTAAGTCCTTATACTTTGATTTTGGCAGACTGGTGGATAACCCAGTTTGCGATCAGGCAGAGGTCAGGAAAGTCATATTGTGCCGTTTCTCAGCCAAATTCTACATATTCGTCACCAGCAAACAATTGTGTCCAAACAAGTTGTGGCTCGAATATGATTTCGAGTCCCAACTGTAAATGTTCACATCCTTATGAAGGAACTCTAGTATTTAGGGCACCTTCTTTCTCCGATTTAGGAAACTCAACCAACTACGTAAACCTTCAGAACTCTATAATGACATCCATTGACGCACATAACCTTCCCGTGGATTCTGTTTCTATAAGTAGTCCGACAAAGAATCAATATGAACAACTCGAAGTGAGAGTAGGCCTTTTTCCGACCAGCCTAGATCATTTCAACCATACTGGGATTTTGAGAATTGCTACATTGTTCCAGCAACCAGATTTTCAAGCCTCCGTCGGGATATGGACCTTACATCTTTATTGGTGATCAGTATCTCTACTTTACAGGTAATTCTACATTTCATCTATAATCTACAAGGATTTTGATATACATTTGCTTGCCTGAGCGTTTGAGATACTTTTTAGTTTAGCCAATGACGACTTTAGACAGTAATTTTCTTTAGGAATTCAAAATTTCCACAAAAATAAACACATTTTAATATTTCTCTTTGATTTAGAGGATCTTCCAAGTCTAAAACATTTACAGTCATCATCGGAGCGGCAATTGGCGGTTTTGTACTTGTGCTGCTATTAGTCCTGGCAGGGGTCTACGCTTTGAGGCAGAAGAAGAGAGCAAAAAAGCAACACAAAAGAGCAATCCATTTCGTACGTAATTTAGATAATGATTATTCGTTTTCCTAGAGAGCATTTTCTAGGAAAGTAATTTACGTTTACTAAAAATTCTATTAATATACTTTATGAATATTGTAGAAAGATGGGATTCAAAGAGGGAAGTGGTAGCATTCCTCAGCTGAAGGGAGCTAGGAATTTCTCTTTCGACGAACTTAAGAAATACACCAACAATTTTTCAGAAGCTAATGAGATTGGATCAGGAGGTTATGGAAAGGTCTCTTTCCCTAGGAATTCTATCATTATAATTTTTTGTGGTTAGACATCGAGATTTTGGAATCTAATTAATCAGTTTTAACTTGTGACAGGTTTATAGAGCAACTCTTTCCTCAGGACAGGTAGTTGCCGTTAAACGAAGCTCAACAAGAATCAATGCAGGGTGCTCTAGAATTCAAAACCGAACTCGAGCTTCTTTCAAGAGTTCATCATAAAAATGTTGTTGGCCTAATTGGATTTTGTTTTGAACGAGACGAACAAATGCTGATTTACAGTATATTTGTAATGGATCTGTCAAGGACAGTTTATGTGGTAAAAGTTTGAAAATTGCATACTTTTTTATATTACCCTGATTAGGCTCGTTTTTTGAAATCAGGTATTTTTTACTTTGCAGGAAAATCCGGAATTAGATTGGATTGGATAAGGAGGATAAAAATAGCCCTAGGAACAACACGAGGCCTGGCCTATCTTCACGAACTTGCCAATCCACCAATCATACACAGGGACATTAAATCGAATAATATTCTGCTAGATGAGAAATTAACTGCCAAAGTTGCCGATTTTGGCCTTTCGAAGACATCTCGGGGATAACGAAATGGGTCAAGTTACTCACATCACTACTCAAGTTAAGGGAACAATGGTAAGTAATACTCCTCTACATATTAATTGACATCCTTTTAGGCTTACAGGTATCAACATCATGTCGTCGGAGACTAATCTCGGCGACACCATATTATTTTGAGATTTATAGTTAATAAAAGTTTTACCTCTGATATTTTGAAAATACCAAATTTCCCTTAAATTTTGGTTAAAGTATGAAAAATCTCTAAGCAATTTATGAAATTTAACTTTTTATGAAATACCATTTTATTGAAAATTTTGTCTCAATCTATGTGTTCTTTACTATTTTAGGGTTATTTGGATCCTGAGTACTACATGACACAACAATTGACAGAGAAAAGTGACGTATATAGTTATGGTGTTTTTATGTTGGAGCTGATAACTGGTAGACGACCAATAGAACGTGGTAAATACATAGTAAGAGAAGTGAGATTGGCTATGGATAAATCCAAAGACCTATACAGTCTTCACGAGCTTATAGATCCATCCATCGCGACTACTACGCTAAAAGGTTTCGACAAATTTATAGACATCGCGATAAGATGTGTTGAAGAATCGGGGTCTAATAGGCCTACAATGGGGGAAGTCGTCAAGGAAATTGAGAGCATTATGCAGCAAGCTGGATTGAATCCTAATGCTGAGTCAGCATCAAGTTCTGCGAGTTATACGGATGTCAGTAAAGGTTCTACGAATCCATACGGAAAAGATGCGTTTGAATATAGTGGAGCTATTCCTACAAGCAAAATTGAGCCACATTAAGTGTGTTAATCATGTAAAAAACTCTTTTGGAAATGTATAATGTTGATTTGTAAACATTAATTTGGCTTTCTAGGATTTCTGGTACAGATATTTGAGGATTCAGTTTGTTTGTAAAAACTTCTACATTATGCATATCCTCTCTTCTTCTTTTTTTGTAATTTTTTTATATAAATCAAGTACTCAAAAAGAACTTGCTGAAATCAGATTTTAATTTTGTGGCTGAACTGTAAATATTATTAATTTTGAATAGAATCATCTAACACTCTTTAATTCATTTATATATATATATCATCACTTTATATACATTACATTTTATAGGTGGGTGATGGTTTTCGAATGGCCATCGATATTAGGACAAGCTAGAGCTAATTTCCTTCGGTTTTCAATGATCATGACCAGTTCTGTGATGAGCCCGAGCCGATTCACACAGCACTTCGGCACACATGCCATCCTGCATGATCCAACTGAATACATTATAACACATGAACAATTCTGGCAAAAAATGTCACATTTATCAGTAGCCTATATATATAGCAGTACATTAATGATTATTACTACCATCAGTTGACCTGTACTTGTCCTTTTCAGGAAAAAAAAATGAATTACCAAATTTGTTTGCCTAATGAGCCAGCCAACATACTTGTAGATCGGAAGAAACGAATACACGAAAGATTTAATCCAACCGTTGTTATGCAACCGATTCCTAGCGACTTATAGCTAGCAATTCCTAAATCAATCCATGATCATGAGAAAAAAGTGTTATTCAAAAACTTAAATAGCAATCCCTAGCAACCTCTATATGGCAATTCTTATATTAATCCATGATCATGTGCAAAAATTGTATA
Source organism: Oxalis stricta (assembly GCA_024708375.1). Taxonomy (NCBI): domain Eukaryota; kingdom Viridiplantae; phylum Streptophyta; class Magnoliopsida; order Oxalidales; family Oxalidaceae; genus Oxalis; species Oxalis stricta. The sequence goes on along the minus strand of JANIEQ010000828.1, from coordinate 8,990 downwards.
GGAAAAGTGGCACGTATTAAATTAAATGAGTTCCGAAACAACTTTATTTAAGTTCGTAATAATATTTTTCGAGGCGGAGGTAGGACAACATGGCACGATAAAAGGGAGAAGATATACTTTAGACAATCCCCCGTCCATACAGTTTTTCCACTGCTTGAAATTTCATGACTTTGCGATTAACATTGTACTCGAAATAACCAAAACATTCAGATTGTAACACAATGAATATAATGTCATCCCATGGATGAAAGAGTATCTCTTGTATCTTGCGCCTCGAAATTTCCATTGATTCCATATGATTATTGAATTCTTCACCAAGTTCATTCAAGTAAACATTGTGCACCAAGCTCCATCTCACTTCGATATCGTTGAATTCCCAAATTCTTAAACAAGGTTCCAAATATTCTTCTAGAAGGTTCTCGCACATTCAACATTATTCTCCTTTTGTCACCAATTGTGTAGATTTGCGATATGCGTAGACGTCCTTTGCTTTCGCCTAAGAATGAGCGGCAATAACGATGATGCTCATCGTTATAAATAGTTTCAGGCATATCGAAGGCATTCCATATTTGTTTCTCGACATTGTTAGGACTGTATGAAAACAAACGCTTGTTTCCAAACCTATACCACACCATTCCCTTGTAGAAAACGGCCTCCTCGACCTTCCCACTTAGCTTAAATAGCTTTTGTCGTGGCATTGACACAAAGCAAAATTTCTCCAACTACGGAACACTATTACGATATATTTAGATAGATTAATCGACACACTATTACTTTTCTCGCAATGGAAACCAACCGTGGCTCGTGTATCTGGAGTAGGAATAGGAGGGAAGAGCAACCCATTGTTTGGTTATAGGGTTGCAAACATAGTAAATCTTATGAAAGAATACATAGCAAGACTTAGAGCATAAGAGCAAGTCTTTCGAACATCTCAAAACATTACTTGCCTCGGTAATAATCAAAGGTTGAATAAAGGCTTGTCAATTATTGAAGTCGTATACAAGGAACGAGGTGCAGTGCATTATTTGGTAAAGGAATACGAAAGATTGTTCAGTTTGATTATTTCTTCGATGAGAGACTAATCGGTTGAAAAAAATAAGTTTCAGAAAGTAAAGAATGCCAAAGGCCACATACCAACAAGCATTGTCGAGTTTGTTTGTACGGGAGACGAAGAAGAATTTTTTGCCAAATATGATCATGTTGATCATCTAACGAAATTGTAGGAGAAATCGAGTTTGAATCTAAGTTTCTCCATTGGCATAAGGCTGGTTTTTTTCCCTTCCCTTTGTTGTGTTGTCCCAAAATATATATGAGATAAATATATAATGCATGCCTAAACTGAATAAGAATCTAGGATTCCCAAATCCGAAACTAGGTTTCCTATCAGGATTTCACCATTATATGGGCTTATATTTTTCAATTTCCTGGCCTTGGCCCAAAATGTAGACTTTAATTTCTTTTTTTGAGGCTGAGTAGATTATAATTTTTTTTTATAATAGGTAGATTATAATTTTTTTAATAATGAGTAGATTATAATTTCAATGATTATTAAAGTGCATTTTTAATTCATCAAAGAATTTCAACAAAACTATAGGAAAAAAATGGTTAGGTTTTGTTTTATAAATCATAGACCTAGCTTATTAAAAGGAAACAGTTTCCTAACCATTTGTTTTTTTAAAAAAAATAAAGATACTCAAATTTTACTAGTATTCAAAAAAAAAAAAAAAAAAAATTTACTAATATTTTTTATTCTTAATACAATTCTACATGAAAACAATCTTTTTGTAATTGCAAGCTGGAAAGTTCCGTACTATGACATCAGTTTCCATATCCTCCAAAGCGAGGAGCCTTGTACACGAGTTTGCCTTTTTTATTCCTAATACAATTATATTCATAAATCCATATTACTTGCTCCTTAGGAGTCCAATCTCCAATCTTCTTTAAGTATCAAACCATTAGTCCATTGTCATGGTCCGGCGAAGTCAATTTTTAATTTTGTCCGTGTGTCAATAGAAATACAATCCAATTAAATATGCAAGTCTCATTTTCGAATAGAATTATGTAATACTCTTTACTTATCACTTTATATGCATTTCATTTCATAGGTGGGTGATGGTTTTCGAATGGCCATCTATACTAGGACAAGCTAGAGCTAATTTCCTTAGGTTTTCAATGATCATGACAAGTTTTGTGTTGAGCCGATTCACAAAGCACTTTTGGTACCCATCCTGCAGGATCCAACTGATATCAACAAAATAAAAACATACTGTTAATTTCTTAATTTTTTATTTATATATTAGAAAAAAATTATGAAGGAAAAGAAATAAAAACCTGGACAACATAAGTGACCATACAAGAACCATCTTCAAGCTTTTCGACAACCCATCCAGATTGCAACAATAATCCTCTTATTGAATTATTTTGCTTTGGTTGTAATCCTGCAGCTATCTCTTTAGGTAATGATGCTACTGCCACAACCTAGAATAACAAATATTTAATAAATTATATACTATTGGGATTTCATGTTGAAGAATTTAAACATTTAAGATCGATTTAAAGTACAGTTTATCGATGTTTCTTACAATCACCAACGGTTTTTGCGTTCAGGCTCCTAATTGGAGGCCAGGTTTTAATCCGATGGATTGTCGGAAATCGACATAAAGAATTGGGCAAGCACTTTTATATAAATTTTACCAATATATCTTCCTCCATCATGGAAAAAAAGTATAGTTTATTTCCATTAGGAAAAATAATTTAGGGATTAAAGCATACCATGGTTCCATCTTCCATGGTTTCTCTACGTTCATAAACGATGAATTCTCTGTTTCGAAACAGAGGCTTAGAGTTTTCTCCGAATTTCAGCCGAATAATGCTGAGGTTGTCTTCAGGTATCTTTGATGTACCTTGCTTCCACCAGGTCTGAGTCCCATTGCTGTGCCAACCAATTCGGAATTTAACATATATGGCTCGATAAAACATACATAATTGCTTATAACAAAAGTTTCATTTTTAATCATTTTTCCTCTGATCGTTGACAGAATTATTTGGTCCTAAACTACAAGCTATTTGGTCCTAGAATTTCAGCAGGACTAAGCTTTCCTATTTCAAAAATTCGTCGCGGTCACCCAAATGTTTTAAAATTGTCGCGATGGAGACTAAAAGTGATTTTTTAAGACTCTAAGGATCATTATGACGCAATTTTGAAAGATGAGGGTCTGGCCACTTCCTAACATGCATACTCAACTCATGACTGTGGATATAAGAGCTTATGGAAATTGGAAGAGGATATCACCTTTGCAGCATCAATGGCATTAGCAACGGTAGTAAACTGTTCGGGAGAGACTGATGGGAGAATCCACCGGCTCCGAGAAGAGTGTGAGGCTGAACCGGACCGGCGTTTAGAAATCTCAACTCCGTTATCAAGTGTTACAATCTTCCATCCGTCATTTCCGTTTCCAAATCTGTTAGAATCAGAAGCAGAGAGCAGTTCTTGTATGCAATTCTCACTTGCAAAATACACATACCTTCTCAATGAATCCTCACTAATAGACCTAACCAAAAAAAAAACCCATCAAACAAAATTGAATTTTGATCAAAACCCATAAACAAAGAATGAATAAAACAATACTAATTGCAACTAAAAAATAAAAACTTTACCAAGATCGACCGCATGATGCAGGATTGTTGTTCATTGCTGGGTTTTAGGAATTTCTCTTTTATGTCTCTAATAACTTTTTTCTAGTATAGAATACGGAGGAGGGTATTTATACAAAAGATTTCATAGAAAGTACCCAGTACAAAATTCTAGGATTGGCCTAGAACAGAGAAATTAGTTAAAAGAAGTGTACAAAATAATGGAAGGTGGGTCTATGTAATTGATGCACATGGAATGCCAGATGAATGTCCATGATTAAAACTCTCTCTCTCTCCCTCTTTCCTTTCAAAAAGGCAGCAACAACAAAGGAAATTAGAAGAGAAGAGAATGCACATGGAGTGCTTGAGTGGACTTTTTCATAAATTAACAGATCATATGACTATGATTCGGTTCGTTTCGAGCTAGTTTCGATTTTGTAGTGCCGAAAATATTGCTGAACAAAATCTCGAATTAGGTTTTGGTATCAACTCTAGATTAATTGTTGATTTTTATTTTTACATTCTAATACCAATTCTATCCATAAATCCCATTGTTCGCTTTGAGGAATCGACTTCTCAATCTGTTGAAGGAGTAAATGTCAAACCATTAGACCACTGCTCTAGACATTTTATTGATATAATTTGTCGATTTGTTTCCTGACATATAAATTGACAGCGCCTTGGCCACTTTGAAATCGAAAAGCGTTAAATTTAAGAATCGATTTCCCTAAAATTTCACACTTTTTCAATTTACTAGTTCATTCAACAGTTTGACAAGAATCAGTTTTCCAATTTCACTTAGAACCGGTCTTTGCCAATGTCTTGTAAAATGTCAAGATTCTATATAAATGATGCTAATTAAAATTCATCTAATTAAATAAACTCTTAATTAATTATAACTTTGTTATTCTCTGAGATTACATGATAGAAGTGGATGACATTGACCCTACTCACTAAACCCACTTTTAATTAAGCTCATCCAATCCGAGAATCACATGGCTTTGCAAAAACTTAATTAACAGACAAATTATAAATCCCAATCGCCAATCGCAATTTGTGAATGGACGACAACAATGGTCCCTGAAGCAAGCTGTTTGCTTTAACCAAATGCTGATATTTTAAAAATTTGCAGAAGAACTATCAATTCAATGGCCTGTTATGTTGTTAGGAATTATGTACTCTCCCGATTGCTTGTAAGCATGATTCGCTAATATCTTACTATATTTATATTATTGTCATTAGTAGAAAATCTCGATACGCCCACGGCCTGATAAGCGTGGCCTAATGTCAAAAAATCGTGGCGGAAAGAATAGGCCACGGTTTTTTGACTTTACGCCACGGTTTTGAACCGTGAAATTTGCTTGCCGTGGCGGAAAGTATACGCCACGGTTTTTATCCCTTTTCCGCCACGGTTCTAGGAAACCGTGGCGTAAAATGATCCATCCAAGTTAACTCCCTACCCCCTTTTATGTCACGGTTTTTTTGGCCGTGGCCTTAGATTGTTACGGTTTTTTAGCCGTGGCCCAAGATACGTCACGGTTTTGCAGAAATATTTACCACGGTTTTAAAACCGTGGCAGTTTTATATACAGTATATTCGAGCCACAAAATTGTGGTCCCGATTCCGAAGCCACCTTCGTTTCACATTTTTCCGTAGATCGATTCTATCAAAAATAAATTCATAACTATTAAATCCAAAACACAATTTAATAGGAATAATAAAAACATAAATAAAAATAAAATAATTTACATATCATTAATTAATTCCTTAATGTAAATCTTCTTATCACAAAAGGTTAATCACAAAATGTACAATCACATGGAGTACAAGCTAGTAAACCTTATCATGTACAAAAGGTTAATCCATGCATTCTCAGCTCACAAATTAAGATCAATTGCCAACCCTCGTACCTGCAAAAACAAACAATTAGATATGTGATTTCCAAGTAGAAGCTAGCTAGTAAAGCTTATCACAAAATCGAAATCCAGTATCATGCCTTATGCAAATCATGTAAAACAATTAATCCAACAGGTTGTGCCTTTAATCTGACTAGATAACAATTCAACAATAATACTTATACAAGCTATATGCTATATGATTTCGGACTGTATATAGAGTAATCAAATTTCTAATATATAATACTCACCCAATGGGAATTGGATCTTCTTCTCCCTGATCATCTTGAATATTGGTTGCAGCTTGAGAATTACTCGTACCAGCTCCATTCCCTCCCTTCTTCATCAGGTGCCAAACAACATAGTTCTTCTACAGAGCACATACATACATATATATATATTAAGCAGAATTCAGAATATAATTAATATATATAGCCATGCATCACCATACATACAGGGTTCGGGCAGCCAAACTCTGTTGTGTACTCGTGGACGATCCATGGGGATTGAGTCTCCGATTTGGGTTTGCATTTGGATTTGGATACACCTTTGGTACTCTTGGAAGAAATTCTAGGTGAATGGTAAGACAATATCTTCCTTACACCTGTAACACCTTCTCGAGTTGTGAAATTTTTATATTTACCAGTGACTTTCCAATAACCTTCAGGGGTAGTCCTTTTAAAACCGTCACGACGTTTTTCATCTTTTTGCAGCTGACAAAAGAAGAACCAGTGGTTCTCCAACGATGTTTCAACTGAAAGACCTGTAAATATATACATATTTAAGAAGAAAATAATGAATTAATGCAAAACTAATCCAAAAATGATCACCAAATACATATATAGAACAAAATTATTAAGTCACTAACCAGGTAAATCCCACGGTTCAAGCTTGTTACAATCTTCAATGGTGACCATTGTTTGGTCGAGCTCCTTCAAATGGTCCCCGATGACTCTGTTTCTTAGGTAGTGATCTATCAACTCGTCAATGGTTGGACAGAATCTTAGGCCAAGTTTGCGCTCCATATTAATGAACGAGAAGAGTATCGAGGTCTAAGAGAGAGAGACGGGAAGTAATAAGAGCTAGCCTAACACGAGAGATCACCAAATGTTTAGTACATACTACGTATATAGTAGGAAAATTACCTTAACAATTAAAATGCATAAATCATTGCTAACTTTAAAGGAAAAATGGTCATTCTTCATAGAAACATTTGTTACCAACAATTAAAAGTCGACGCTTTTCATCAAATCGCAAATTATAATCTTTTCTATACGTTTTAACATCAAGGCACTATGAGATTTCAACTTAACTGTGCTAAACCAACTACATATAAATTTGACATTGCCAACGAATCTAAATTCACTACGCAGTTCAAGTTGTGAATGATCCAAACATCGCTACTCCAAACAAAGAAAGGAAATTATATGCTATATATATGCAAAGCTTTAAAGATCGATTACAACTTAAGATAATTACATTCAAAATCAGCAAAGTATCCAATTCTTATCATCAAACCAAAGATAAGCTACGGAAAATCCGAAATTAGTTCTAAGACGAACTCAAAAAACCCTTAAAGTTACGGAGCCCTTTCAATATTAAAGCAACCAATGGTTACCTTTGTATAGCTTCAACTGAGATTGTCGACTTTCGAACCCTAATGTTGAGCTTGGCGATCGATTGTCGAGCGTCGATCGGCGAGAAATTCTTTGAAAGTCGAGTACTTGACGATTGTTGAGTTTCGGGGAGAGAGGGTTTGTCCAACTTCAGAGTGAGGGTTTGTCCAACTTGTGAGAGAAGTGAATTGTTTTTTGAATAAAAAGAGAAGTTTAAATTAATATTGAAAAGGAAATGTTGATTGGCGCGCGTGTCACATTTTAACTTAGCGAAATTTTTTGAAAATATCCGCCACGATTTTTTTGTTCAAACGCCACGGTTTTTATTATTATACGCCACGGTTTTATGTAGTTTTCTCCACGGTTTTTAACCCGTGGCCATATGCTTGCACAACAAAAATCGATCCAGTTTCTATCTCGAAGCCAACCTACATTAGATTATCCTTCACATGCATAGACAATTCGATTTCAATTCCAATAATAAAATATCATAAAGGGACACAAATCCATAACACAAATCCGAAATTCAGAACACAATTTCAATTCCTTTCATTATATTAAAAGACAATTGGGATCTTCCTTCAATATACCAATATTATTGATGGTTACATAAGATAAAAAAGTTTATTTGGGGTAACAGGGAAAGAGTTGATGACTATTGATGGTTACAAAAACTACATGTAGTTCATCATTATATTTCTTCATCGTTTCTTCGACAATTCTGGGATCTTCCTTCATTATATTTCTTTATCGTTTCTTTGACAATTCTGGGATCTTCCTTCATTATTTCGTTAAGTTTCTTCGACAATTTCCGGAAGAACCCTATTCATTAGAAACTTCTGATACATCTTTTTGCAGCTCACAAAGTTCGTTTCTTTGGTGGAGAACCAAAGTTACACTCCACCAAAGTTAGTCTTCATTCTCTCAGAATCTGGGTTGCTTCCTTCGGACTCGTGACCTGTGTTGCTTCCTACTCATTCCTTCCATTCATCCTTTTATTTTAAAGGATACTGGAAAATCACATGTGGTGATGAAGGTGTGAACTTACAGCTGATTCCAGCTGATCTAAGACCTCCTGTTCATCCCATTCATCCTTTTGTTGGAAGACGGAGTAGTTGAGCTCATCGGTCCTTAACAAGAAAGGGATCAACGTGTATAATTGACCCCTTCTAGTTGTCGAGAACCTGAACGCTGGCGTACAAGAAGACATACGAACGGCATGGGCCAGTTACAATCGAGTGAAGTATTGGCGTACATTTGGCCAACGGCAACGAAGAAACCGATGACGTAGGATGCAAACTTTCTCGATTAGGCCAATTACGCGAAGGAAGATATTGGGATGAGTGATAAAGAACACAGGGATCGGAATGGAGTATTGGCGTACATTTGGAAACATCACACAGTTACTTGACTCGAAATGTGAAGTACCGTAAACTGGGATGATGTCTCCAAATGTACTCCAATACTTCACTCGACCTCTGCATCCTTTACCACCCATCGCCATACCTTCTCTTAGCATAATTGACCTATTCGGTCTGATATTCCCACGTCACCGTTGCTTTCGCATGGCTGCGATGACAGAAAAATGATAGAAAATCAGTGCCAAGATATGTGATCATTGGAGATAAAACCCAATTAAAACATTATAATGAAATTAAGAAAGCAATATTAATCACTTACCAAATATGGTACAATTCAGTTAGCTTCAGCTGTAAATGCAATCCCAAAACCAGCTGGATAGCTAGCCTTGAACGATCTAACAACTTTAACAACTGATATTGACCTTAGCAAATAGCGAGTGCATGGCTGCGATGACGAGAAAAATGCGATGGTCGGTACCAAGAAA
>JANIEQ010000827.1:0-10612 GCA_024708375.1 Oxalis stricta | reverse complement strand
TCTGAAACAAAACAGCCAAAAACATAAACACTGAGTCCAAAGCTAAGAGATATTACTCAGAAAAAACTGAATTGCATTGTCACGAAACATCACTAGAAAGGAATCACATTCAACAAAAAATTAACCTCTGTATGTAGCCCAATTTAAGAAGGTTTTGTCCCAAAGTTTATTGCTATGCTGTCCGAAAATATTAATGAAAGCTCCAATGACCCATTCCCCCATGGTTTAACAATGAGAAACCGTGAAGGAGAACCACATTCCAGTAGGTTAAAGAGGCAATCGGCTTCAAAATGTTATAGCTTCTTCAACACCAAAATGGTTTTCCTGAAAATCCCAGTCTAGTGAGCAAATTCTATAGTGACCTCAGCTCACAAATTTCAAATTGTAGGGTATGTATGACCTGCAGAGGTTAACAGATAAATAATTGCTGAATGATCCTAAATATGTAAATAGCAAGTCCCTTCGACTCAACTCACAACACGTGAAAACTACTTATGTTAAGCAACAAAGAAGACAATAACGAAACAAGATGAACATTAAGCTCTGAAACTTTCCTTTTAAGAAACCCAAATACAGGTAATTCTGTTACTATATTATAGACCCAGCAAGTATTTTTCCGAGGAATTTATGAGGGAAGCTGAGTTAATTTATGTCAGAGAAACAGAAGATCTACATGATGATTTCCGAAAGAACACAAAATATTAATCTAAATTAGTTTCTTGAGAAAAGACCATGATCAATAAACTTAAACATCAATAAAGGGGGTTTACCTTTTTTCCAATGGATCGACGATTGAGGTTGAAGGATGTTTTTTTGATCTGGAATTTATTTTGATCTCTTTGATTCAAGAAAAAGACGATACCTTTAATTGGTTTCTTAACTTAGAAATAAAAGTATGAAAGATGGGGGAAAGTGGGGTGCGTATTTGGGAATTGAATGGAAGCAAACGACCGGAGAAAGAGAAAGAGAAAGGTCGGACGTGATGCTTCACCCACATAAATCCATCCGCCACCAATGCTTACTTCGGTCTGTATGTATATCATCTGTCGTACAATAATAATATACTACTAGGACAAAATTATACTACTCCTATAAAGAAAGAAGAATCTCTTTGACCATTATCGTTATTTCTAACCTTTTGTCTTTAATTAATTTTTACTTTTTTTTTTTTTCGGTCGTATTTGGTACTTAAGTCATTTATGTGTGATTTTATTCTTCTTATTAATTAAATGCATTGGGATTTCGGTCTCTGTTTTCTTAGTGGTTTTGGACTACGCAATATTCATCACCGACTCATGATCAGCCCATCCGAATAGTCAACATACTTTGTATTGTATCTATTTAACGATTTGATTTGAGTTTATCATATTCGGAATATCGTATATTAAAAGAAGTGGCAAGTTCTATGCCATGTTTTCACTTAGTTTAAATAAATTATTATGAAATAAATCTGATCGGAAATAAATAACACCTGAGTACCTTCATGTTTAAACAAATTTGATCTGATATAAGCAAAGTAGTTGATTAGTTTGTTCGATTGTAGAAGACGTAGAACTAACTCGATCCGTTGGTAGAAGAATAGTACTACTGTGGTTGACTAATTGACTTTTCTTCCTACAAGTACATATTTCAGGTGTAAAAAAAAGGCGAGTAAAGAATACATCATTCAATGCATCATCGTAAGAATGAATGAGCATATATTCAAGATCTTCGAGAAGACAGGGACAGTTCCATTTTCCAATGAACGACTCGGTTCGTTTAATCAAACCAAAACGAACACATATGTAAGAACAAAGGCTACTATTACCACTTGTGAACAGAATCGATTCCAACTTCCTTTTTAAACAACAACATACAACACCATTTATAGTACATCCATTAGTATTCATGTTTCCCATACGGAGAAAAAAGAAAAATGAAAAAGGTAAGTGACACCAAAGAACAAATAAAAACCAAGCACATTTCAAGAACATTTGAAATGTGAGTTTGTTCAATCTTTTATCTCCAACATCAACAAGATGTTTCGCTGAAGATACGTTCTTGAAGATGCAAACAGATAATGAAGCATTAGGAATTCGCCACATTCTCCTCAAATTCAAAAGCAAGCATTTCCCAGATCAGCTAATTAAAAAGATTCTGGCATTCTTTCCAATCAAGATGAATTTTGCTGCAAATAAAATACTATTGAGTTAATAGGTTGAAGCCTTAATGATCTTCAAAGATTTGGGGCTCAAAACTTCATAGCTTTACTCTACAACCTCTCACTCAAAATCTACGATCAGTTTCATAAATACAATTTATAACAAGGAGTCTAGTCTAGGGGCTAATTTCCATATTCAAGAATTAAACCAAATCTAATGAAGTTGTTAAAATTTGGGGTCGTCGGCCCAATTATCATCCTCGGTCCATTTGGGCCTCACTACTCCTCCACAAGTCAATGCTTCTTCTCCTACAAGACATACATTCCACCACCATACCTCTGTGCTTCTTTGATCACGCAAAGACCAACATCACCACCATACCTCTATTTTTTTGTTCACTCACGCCACCACCATGCTTGCCGGAAGTGTCTTTCACCACCATCCCACTCAATCCTTCTATATAATCATGTAATCTTGTTGTGTTAATTAACAAGTTCAATTTTATTCTCTCGTATTGTAATCGTGTATGTGTTGAATCAAATTAAGCTTCTCTCAATTTCTTCACTTCCCGCCTCCAAATTTCTCAATAGAAGTTGTCTTAAACAAAGAAAAAAAGGCGTATTTATCATGCATCATCACTGCTTTGCCATCTAAAAATGCTACTAAATTATTCATCTGACACTCCAATAACAGTGCGATTGAGAACTAAAACTTGAAATGCAGAACAAAACCCATAAAGACTAAAGAATCCATGGTAACAAAATAATTCCAAGAAGCGATGATTACAAGTGCTATTGGACATGGGAAGGGCAAAATTTAAGTACTGAAGTCTTATAAATCTTTTATTCTTATCTGAAGGAATTGATTGCCAGACCATGTCGAGAGTATCAGCAATTCAGCAGCATTACATTCATGGATTTCAATGATTTGGGAGCAAATGACTTACTTGGCAATGACAGCATCTTAAAAAGAGATTGACCAGAATAGAAATAATTAAATGAATGTCAAATAATCAAGATCCTGTTGTAAGTTCCAAATAAACCTCAAAGTTCTTGTTAACGCAAACCCGTCGAGTACAATGCAAATGCAAGTAAACAGCACATCACAAGTAGGATCTATGTCACAGCAGCTGAAGAAATGAATCCATGGTGCAAGCATGTTAAAGTGGGAACAAGTTGAATAGACAAAATCTCTCTAATCAGTGTCACAAACTACATACAACCTCTAAAAGTAAATCAAGTAGAAGTTTTTTCAAGCCTGGGTGCCGGTCAGAGCCTTCATCTGAACATGATTAGAATCCACAGCATTCATGATCGACGGCAAAGCTTCGTAAGACCCAGATCTCCTAATCCCAACACTCTTAGCCACGACAGCATAAATGATCATGACAAGAAACATGACAAAAATGACATGAAGAACAGATACCAGATCCAGAATAGCCACAGCTCTGAATCTAGACTCCTCCAAATCACATTTGGTTGACCCTTCAACGCCACTAGCAACATCCAACAATTTATGACAACCTTCCGGGATAAATGCGTCCACATACAAAGACAAACCAGTCTGCAATTCCCATAGCCCTAGTAAACATAGATTCCCGCCAAAAATTACATCGAAAATGAACAAATTGGGTTTCAAAGCCAGAATCAGACACAGCCCAGAAGCCAAACCGGATATACGAGCTGAGATCGATTCACATTTCGCCTGGAGATCGGAGGTTTGTGCACCGGCGGCGGAGGAAGAGACGGAGGATAGCAGGAAGAAGGCTGGCTGCCGCAAGCGCGAAGAAGAGATCGGGAGGGAGGGGGAGGGTGGAGGAGTCGGAGAGGAGGAGGGCGATGGTGAGGAGGAGGAAGAGGACTGTAACGGCGACGGATTGGAGGGAAATGAAGCGGTGGACGGAGGTTCGGCCTGATGAGGAGTGGGTCGGGGTCTGTAGAGACTAGGATTTGGTGGGTCAAAGCTATTAAGAGGCAGAGGATTGTGAGATATAGCTGGAGATGCTTTAAGAAGCGGTTTTGATGGTGGGATGGGGATGACGATGAAGAAGAAGAAGTAGAAAAGAAGGTGGAAATGGGGGTAAGGTTTTGCAGAGTAAGATTGAGGGGATTTGAGAAAGCTTCGAATAGTGGAGATGGTGTGGTAGAGACCAAGTGAAAACAGTGAAGATGATGAGAATATTTTGTAGATGAAAGCTCCAGCCATGTCTCTTCTTCTTCTTCTTCCTCGCGTTGCCCTTTTTGTTTGCTAAGCTATTACTGTATTTCACATCGGCAAGTTTTGAACATTCGTGGTGGGCCTTCAAAGTAGGCCCAAAGTGGAGCAAATAAAGGCCCCTATTTTTATTATGCTCGAAACGGTAAACAACAAAGTTAAGCACTATCCCATGCCCATGAAATTATCATCAGCAAGAGCAAAGGTGTCCCGAGTTGTACCTTTGTCCAAATCCTCCCGAATTATAAACTTGTTTATAGGTACATAGTATCATCCCGACTAGTAGGCTTGTTTATTTGCTTCCGACTTGTAAGCCATTTAATTAAATTTTCATTCGTAAACACGGTTCTTGCTTCATCTTGTGCCAAATAGATACGTACAAAACTATACAATTAATATTTTCTCTAGAATTAGGACTTAGGAGTATTAATTGCTTGGTCAGTGAGTAATTAAGAGAGGTTATTATATATATATATATATATATAAAAGTAATGAAGAGATGTTAAAGAACCTTGACATCCAAGTTTTCTCTAAAAGTGTGTATATATATATGGCAGGCACTCTGAATTAGAGATCTGAAAAAAAATAGCACGATGTAGCCGATGCTCCATATATCTATAGCTGGTGTTATTCTATACACTAGCTATTAATATTTGGAGCAAACAGGTGCATCTTGGCTGATCAGGTGTTGACAGGTTATTTCTGGATAAAAGTGTTGTTCGTCAGTTACATTTGATCACTGATCTTCTAGGGATTCTGTTTGCAGGTAATTATTCCCCTTCCAGTCCCATGAGCTCTAATCAAGATTATGTTGCTGCCTTGTTGTTGCTGTCTCCGAACGTTATTTGTATCATTTTTTTCATGCTTTTTGTTTAAAATACCTTGTGGATTTGATTGATCGACCAATTCTATGCATGTAATTTCTGGGAAATAATTTATTTTCTCATGTAAATTGATAGATCTTTTATTTACTGAATCAACACACAATTACTAATTGAGTGTGTAAGAGAGGTTGAAAATCTTGACATCCAAAAATTAATTTCACAACAAAAACGCAGTTTTTCTCTAGGAGTATAGATACTTGGAGCCTAAGTAACTTTTAGGGTTTAGAGATCGCTAATTAAACACTTTATATTTTGCATTGTTTAGAGAACGAACAATTACAATAAAAGTTTCTCTGTTTTATCAGGATACTCTCGAAACTTACGTTCAAGAATTCAATTGAAGTTTGCAAGTATGAAAAACAACTCGTATAATATGTCCTATAAGATGGACGTAGAAAATTATAAATGTATCTTGTATAGAAAAAACGTCAATATTTTGAAACAAATTGGAAATTTTGTGAACATTCTTAATCCGATCGGTTTTTCCATTGCCGGTCGCACTCCCTAATCACTGTCATTAACATTAACCTAGACCCGGCAATGCTATTGCCGGTCAAAGCTTGCAGTTTCCTAGACACGGCAATGCCAATGCTGGTCCAAACTTCCATTTTTCCTACACCCGGCAATGTCAATGCCGGTCAAACCTTGCCACAATACTCCCCATTGCATGTTTGACAAGTGTCGCTGCCGGTTTACTCTTCCATTGCATGCTTGACACATGTCGCGTAAAAAAAAAAATTTGAAGAAGGGGCCGGTTATTTTGAACGTTATAAACACAGTCTTCCTTTCTCCGTCTCTCTTATTACTCTCATTTACATCCGTCTCTCATTCTTCTTCTTTTATCTCTCTAGAATTCTATCATTCTCGCTAATTTGAAGTGAAAAGGAAGCCAAATCCAAACGAGTGTTTCGGCGAATTTGTTCTATGGACGTATATTCCGACGATTAAGGTATTTTCTCTTTTTTTATTTAAATTTCGTTGCAATTTAGCGTATTTATGCAAATGTAATCATGTAATGTTTAAATGACCCAACAATGTTTGACAAGCTTTTTATTTCCTCCACCCCGTAGCAAAATTATTAACCTTTAATTATTATAAATTACTTTTTTTTTATGATGATTATTTTAGCCACTTGGTAAAGATAAATTAATGTTTTCTTTAAAAAAAGTTAAAAAAAATTAAAAAAAATAATGTAGGTTAATTTAAAAAAAAAAAGGTTAGTTGAGTACTGGCTATATCATATGGCAAAGATAAAAAAATCTATTTTTCATAGAGACGATAATGGGAATGTGTTGGTTCAAATCTAATATTTACTGATGAGAAAATATTTTTCAATTTCATATATTAATTTATTTAAACCTCTATTTGAACTAATAACAAGACTAACACAAAATGATATTTGTTGATGAAGGAAAACTTATCTATCATGCATGGACATTAATAGAGATATGTTAATTCACTTAAGAGTAAATTATTTTTATCATTAAAAAAAAGTTAATTGTTTTACAAGACAGTAAAAAAAATACTAACTATACACTTGAAGACATATTAATTGTTTTATGCTATTTAAAATACTTACCACAGTGTTTTATCATACTTCTTAAGTTGGTAATCGGATAATGACCTTACGGTGTGACGACATATTAATTGTTTTAAAATCGAAAGTAAGAATGATTCATCGATAAAATATCGTCGTAGAATACGAGAGTAATCGTCATAGTACGAGTAATGTTTTGGCGATATATTTACATATTGACGTGGAAACTCGCGTACGATTATTAAGGTGATTCATTTTAGAGGACTAATTTTTATTGTTATTTTTTTACGGATTATGGCGGCGAGATCTTCTGGATTGCGCGGGGACCTACCGTGACCGATCTACTGTGGTTTCGACGCGACACAGATCGCGTGACATTTATTCGTCCGGGAGGACGTTGACAATGCAATGAGGGCGAGGAGAGCAGACGCTTTCTTCGGGAGTGTATGCGGGATAACGACTATCGCCTACCGGAGGTCATGGACTATATAGAGATGATGGGTTTCGGATTGGTCTCAAAGATAGGATATATGGAGTACGACCATCATCTTCCGACCGCACTTGCCTGAACGATGGAGGCCCGAGACCCATACCTTCCATCTATCCGTCGGCGAGGCCTCCATCACCCTACAGGACGTCGAGGTGTTGCTAGGACTGCGGGTCGACGGTGCGCCCGTTACGGTACCGAGGCGTACCCGATGACATCGACGGGTATCTGCTTGAGGCTGTTGGGCTTTGTGCCGGAGAAGACTTCGTCGTCGTCGTCGTCCACATTGTAGTCAACATCTTCACTATCATCATCGTGGTGGTCATCACCGAGAGGCGCGTTTCCGTGAAGTCCGTACGGGTCGTACAACATGTTCAACGGCGAGTCTATCCGCCGGTGTATGAGTGAACGTGCATTTCCTCCTGTCGTGGTCTCTGCCGTTGCAATTACTACACCCTCGGGGTCTTCGACCTGTCATGTTCAGGTAGTCCCTCGCGCCACGCCGTCGTCCGTTTACTCTTCTGCGGCCACGACCGGTATGATGAACCATGCGAGTGTCGTCCGGTAGGAGCAAAAAATCGGATTCGGGCCAAGGATTTGGAAGAGGGCCGAACACACCACTAAACTGTTGTCTCCAACCAGCCCTCGTGTAGCAACTATGGACAAGGTCGAGACGACGGACGTGGAGTTCCTTCGCGACCGCCATTGCATGAGAACAAGGTATCCTGTACGTGTTCCAACGTAAGCATGAGCATGAACCCATATCGAATTGAACCGTATGTTCGTTGCCCGCAACTCCGAAACGCAATGGCGGAGATCTGACGTTGAACACACGACCGGGAGCATTTGGATATAACGAGACATCGTACCGTCTTGAATTCAGTTTGTTATCCTCGAACTTTGCCATCGGTTTTGGTGCAAGCGCATATCCGTATCTATTTATCTTCGACATTTCGTCCGCAAATATCGCCATGACTTTGGCGTGCGTGGCCTGAACGAACGCCCTGATCGGCAAGAAGCGGTCGCCTCGAGAACGTTATTGTAACTCTCCACGTCGTTCGAGGTGGTTGTTCCCCATCGGTGGAATCCGTCTAGGATCAATGTCCACTTCTCTAGGGGAATACGTTGCGGATACGTCGCTGCGGACGGACTCGATTCTATGAGATCCGCCCATGCTTGCGTATACTTAGCCTCATCCAACTCGGTACCGACCGTCCAAGATAAGGCATATAATCCTGCCTTCTTCGGAACGTTTGACAAGCATATTAGCACGAATGTGCTCCATACAATACCTGTTCGGAAGCAATAATTAATTCAATGATTAATTTGAACTTGAAATTACAATTAAAGTGTTGTAAGCGGTCACTCGTGAACTCCCCGGTTTGGAAATTTGGTATCGAGCTTCGCAATAGCCGACGGGATGCCCGAATTACGATCGGAGATGATGCGGGTGAACGTATCTCGTAGAACGTAAAGTTTCAGGTACTTTAAGAACCAATACCAACCGTGGTTCGACTCCTCGTCTATGATCGCATATGCGACCGGCACGACTACGTCGTTGGCGGTCTTTACGACCGCTACAATCGCCTTACCCTTGTACGCCCCACGAAGATGCGTTGCGTCGACGGTAACTACGGGGTGGCTGTGTTGAAAAGTGAGTCTCGTGGCACCAAAATGCCAAAATACGTACCTGAATAAATAACAATAATCGGTATACGGAGTAAAATTCTTATTATTGTGCTCGGTAAAGTTGTGTTCGTACCTGAAAATCTTCCTCCTGCTATGCACAATCCCGTCCTCCTTCTTGAACTTCCACTGCACTTGTAGTCCCATCGCGACAGTTTCGAAGAGCTCGCATGTAGCCGGGAAGTTGGCGGAAATTTGTCTCCCGGTCTCCATACACCTGGTTCATCGCCACTCGCTTACCGTCCCAAGCTTTTTTCCTCCCAATTTTACAGCCGAATGCTGCTTCACGATCGTCAACTATGGCCTTGATCGGGTAATTTGGTTTGTCGCGAATCTTTCCCATTATGACGTGGGCAACGTGAGCTTGCGAAATATTCCTGTCTTCACGTTCGTTCTCCGCTCCGTCACAATTGTGCCCGTCACACCGGACGGTAATTTGCCACGTGCGATATTCGCTCTCGAACGAAGCCCGGATCTTCCAGTTGCATATAATACCGTCATGCGGCTTCTTAGTACGTTTGTTCGGACGATTAACGCATTCTGCAGCCCAAGTTGCCCGGTCCGACTTCGTCGTGCGAAATTCTCTTCCCCTCCTGGTTGACCGGATCGCTATCGCACCATGAAGCTCGTCCTTGTTAGAGAAATGCGTTCCCAGCTTTATATTATTAGGGTCCCCATTGTATAATTCTGGAGCACCAGGAATGCGGCGGTTTGTTACCTCATTAGGCCCATCCATGTTGTTGAACACATGATAGTCTCTTGTCGGTGGGACGATGTAATCCTCGTCCGATGAGGCGTTTCCTCGTCTTCCGCGAGGTCTACTACTACCCTCTCCCCCGCGAGAGGATCCAGCGGGACGAGAGGGTACAACTCTAAAATCCGATACGGAATGACGAGCGGCTGCAGCCGGAGGAGGAGGTACAACGGGCGGAGGTACCTCGGGTGATTGCTGTCTGCGTCGTCCGCCGCTACCCAATACCCGACTCCCGAGCCTCTGCAGCAGTGATCTCCGCCGGGGCGCGGCGTAACCCCGGGTGGGTTCGACGTGCACGACGCCCCGGCTAGCGACGGCGGTCTCCTCCCCGAAATGGTGTAAACGAGTCGCGAGGTCTACTACTACCCTCTCCCGCGTCATTGAATCTTGATGTCCGGTCAGAATTATGAATCGGATTGTAGCTTATGAACAAGTCACGACTCCAAGAATGGTGTTGATACAATCAATGACAGCGTAGCATCATCATTGATTACGATACATTGTTTTTCACCGTTATCTACCGCGTATACATAAATAAGATTCAATTGTACCTGTTCTCTTTGAATTCCGGCATAATCGCACATTATTTGAGAAAAATCATCGTAACTCAAAATACCATCGATGAAATACGTTGCGTCGGGAAGGCTACCCACCACGACCTTGCCTTCCACGAATTGTATAGAACTCCTCCAGTATAAATTTAAATAGGAAGACATATTTATTGAAAAAAAGAAATTCAAATTCAATAAATATTACAAATAAATTGAAAGAAATAATTTTAAAATTATTGATGAGAGACGAAGAAGTAATGCGGAAGTGAGAAATGGGTGCGGGTATTTATAGTACTGATAATATGTCGAACCGTGATTAGGATTGCCGGTTTTAGACGTTTTGGTCATAGGTATTATC
>JANIEQ010000826.1:0-18904 GCA_024708375.1 Oxalis stricta | reverse complement strand
GAGAGAGGGGGGGGGGGGGGGGGGGGGGGGGGGGGCCCCCCCCCCCCCCCCCCCCCCCCCCCCCCCCCCCCCCCCCCCCCCCCCCCCCCCCCCCCCCCCCCCCCCCCCCCCCCCCCCCCCCCCCCCCCCACACACACACACACACACACAAAAAAACAACAAACAAAAAAAAAAAAAAAAAAAAAAAAAAAAAAAAAAAAAAAAAAAAAAAAAAAAAAAACAAACAAAAAAACACAAACACACAAAAACACACACACACACCCCCCCCCCCCCCCCCCCCCCCCCCCCCCCCCCCCCCCCCCCCCCCCCCCCCCCCCCCCCCCCCCCCCCCGCCATCATCATCACCGGGAGCGGATGATAAATACAGGAAAGGATAAAAATAATACATCAAATATTAAAAACGATAATTATTTCGAAGATAAGAAAGAAAAAAAAATTTCCTTAAAAAACGAAATCTATTTCGGACGGAGGGAGTAATCAAACGTGATGGACCAAACATAAACTTTGTAAGTACATATTTTTATACTATAAACTATATTACTTTCTTCTAGCTCTGGGCTGGGTTCACGGTGATCTATATTTTATAAGTAATAAGTGATGTTAGTTGTACCATTTTAGGATTTTAGTCATATTTCAACAAATGATTTTTCTTAGACAGACAAACTGGAAAAATTAGATCGATGGATGAAATTTTCTTATATACTCAAAAGTTGACTATGAAGATGATAGTAGTTACTATTAATGATAGTATATTTAAAATTTACTTCTCCTTTTAACACCTTAGGTAAATTTGAAATGTAATATGTGTTCTTAAGTGTACATCGTGTAATGTTCATCATTTATATATATATAAAAATCACTATTACTGCCTTCCCCCCCCCCCCCCCCCCCCCCCCCCCCCCCCCCCCCCCGGGGGGGGGGGGGGGGGGGGGGGGGGGGGGGGGGGGGGGGGGGGGGGGGGGGGGGGGGGGGGGTCAAATTCCTCTTCGAGATTCATAATAAAATTAAGTATATTATTATATACAAAATTGTATCATAGTTATTTCGAGGCCCTTGAGAAAAAGAGAAAAAAAGAAGTAGATATTGTATTATCCTTTATCTAGGCCTCATCAATTATGCTCATTCCTTTGAATATGCTCGCTTTTTTCATATTCTTAACGTGGTTATCAACAATAATAATCATGATATTTATTTTTCTTCTAGATTACAATATTACACATATTTTAATTAATTTAACTCGATAAGTGACATTTTTTTTTCACTTAATAATAGATAAATTGGACAATATATACTAAAGATTCCATCAACAATCTAAAAAATGATAACTAAATTTTAAAAAAAAATCTCAAAAATCGACGTATATTCGTAGGAGTGAGGTAATATACAAATGTGTGACTGATGATACATATATAACGTGCCTATTTTTTTAATATAAATATGCAAATATCAAATCAGTATTAGCATTACATCTCAAACAACACAATGAGATCAATTCAAATCAGAAGTCTCGTCGAGAGCATATGCAGGGGAAATTTTTGGGTAGAAAATTCCCATTTTAAGACAAGCCAATCTTCTTTTGCCATGTGTGTATGTTAAAATTCTCTTCTTTAAATGATTGTCCAATCTTTAAATTGTCTACTAATCAATTAATGATATGTATACTTAAATGATGACGTGTTAGAAATTCCTGTTCCGTAACTGACTAATGGAGAAATATATTTGCTTACAAAAATAAAATAAAGAGAAGTCTATTTACAGTTTCAAATCATGCCTACATACTTGAGATTTAAAGGCCTCAAATAGCTTTTAGTCGAAAAAGCAGACGCTTTAAAGCTAAGAATAAAATACTAAACGTATAGATATAAAAAAGGCGCCTAAAAGAATTAAAAACACTTTTTATTAAAATATCTAATAAACAAGAGTTATTCAAGTGACTTTCAATACCTCCCATCAAAATGCAATTCTTATGATCGATTAAAACCTTCCACCTCCCACATCACTATATATTTTAAAATTTTCTCTCCTCTTTTGATTAAATATATATATATTAAAAATAATCTTAAATACTTATATAATTCATTATTTGTAACGAATTCTCTTCAAAAATAAATATGCACACTCTATTAAATAATCCTTATTCAAATATTTAATCTATAATTTTATTATTCAATTTTAATGAGTTTTATTAAATCAAATTTCAAAAAGTTCGTGGTGCGACATTAAAATCGATAGATAAAATAGCAAGACTTTTCAATTTGTTCCAATTGTAAATTCAATTGCAAATTTTATTGTCAAATCAAAATTCGACACATGACGTTTTATTGATGAATAGAAATTTGACACATTCAATACGAGTATTGAGTTATGGCAATTCAAGACAAACATCCACACATCGAGTACGAACAAGGGCTTTGATACCATATATGACAATAATAAAAAATATGCTTAAATTTTTTATCAATTTGGTTAAATGTATTTAATCGTAGATGATATGATCAAAAGTCATCCTTCATCATCTTACTATTTGCGCAATTCACATTTATCATTATTTTTACGTCTACGATATTTGTTTCTACGTCAATCCCAATATAAGAGCCTCATTTTCTCATTTCGTCTAAGACCTCTACAAAAGTTGAAGAAGCGCGACGTACGGTTTGGTTCTTGGAATCAGTTGTTCAACTTCAACGACCATCGATCAAGAAGGACTTCGAGACTTTAGAGGGGGCAAAACCCACCGAACCGATGGATGTTTAACTCAAACCGATCAATTTGGTTTGGTTTGATTCGGTTAATATTTTAAAATGGTTCGGTTTTGGTTTGTAAAAATAATGTCCATTTTATTTTGGTTAATTTGGTTAGGTTAAATCGGTTTTTGGTTAAAACCGAAATGAACCAAAATCAACACATTAATAAATATCCATTACGATATTCATTATTTATTTCAATCTTAAATTCTTTAATATCTTCAAATCATTTGTAATTTGAGAAACTCCACTCCAATTTGATTTTCTTACATTAATAGATTCAATTATTATGTGTATAATTTATTTACAATAACATAAAATGTTTGAAGGGTAACTAAAAAAATAAGTTGGAGAAAATTTTGGTTAAAACTCGAAACCAAACCAAAGCCGACATACGGTTGATTTTTGGATAAAACCAATCACAAAGTAAGGTTTGATTTTGATACATCAATTTTGCAACCGTTATTTTTGGTTTGGTTAAATTTTTTTGAAAAACCGAACCGAAACCGATTTCTGACCACCTTCTACCCACAATCTGTTGAGACGTCATAATTGAAATAAGACTTTAATTAAAAATTAAAAAAATAAATATACTTTGCACAGAACACGGGTCATAATTTGTCCACCACCACTACTACCAATTTGATGTCTGTCACCATCATCCATTCACAATCTCAACTTCAATCATCCCATCCACTTTTTCTATTATTCCCAAACCAATTATCAAACCTGTAAGTTTATATTTTCGTGTGCGTTTTTTTTAGCGTCTCTTTTCAGATATTTTAAAAAATCAATTTTTTTAATAATTTTAATATAAAAGTACGTTTTTTATCTAGAATACAGATGATATACGATCCGAACATACAACAACCGCATGTTCAATTGAAGAAAAAAAAAAAAATCCTAGTCTTTTTGGAGGGAAAAAAAAACCATAATTTGATGAATTATTATTTGGGCCTTGATCGCTACCATCTTTTGGACCTTTTACTTTTGGTTGGTCCATGTGTTGTGGGCTTCATTTAATTATAGTTTAATTATGATAGACATGCATTCAACTAAATAGTCCACGAAGTGATGCAAGCAGTGAAGCTAACTACTTTTTTTTTTGAAATAGTTATAAGTTAACGCTGCGATTGCGTGACTCAAACTCCTCGACCTCACTATTTGAGGTGGAGTACACCACCATTGTGCCATTCCCATACTAGAGCAGTGACGCTAACTACTAGTAATTCTAGTATTGTCAAAAAAACATCTTTATTATTTTAAAAGAAAAACATATTTATTTATTTATTTAGACATCGATCCAAATTTGATCTCTAAAATTTTAAAAAATTATTACACCTAACGGATATTCATGCCAACTATCCCATACGATCTGCACCAAGAAAAAAAAAAAAAGTCCATTCTGGATCTCAAAACTTTAAAATTATATTTAAAATTAAAAAATATATATTAATATTTTTAGAAAATATTAATTTTATATATCATATATATTTATATTATTTAATAATAACTGTATTGTATCGGATGGAACCTGGTATTCATATCCGATTCAATATGCGACAATCTCAATCCATAATCGTTATGGGATAGGAGCGAAATTGACATCTATTGGAAAAAATATGATTATAAATATTTATTTTCAAAGATATTTATATAGTTTATTTTAATTAAAAATGAAAAAGATTATAGTATTATTTATTTATTTCAGTATTTGTTTCTTTTACTTTTTATTTTCAAATAGACTCTGTATATACAGGAAAGAAAAAAGAAAAAAAAATAGAGCTTTGTATAGACAACAAAATAAATCAAAAGTGCACATACGACCATCAAACACACCACAAACAAACGCTAGCTCTCTCTCTCTCTCTCTCTCTCTCAGCTTCATCTCTCTCAGTCAGCTCAGCTCAGCTCAGCTCGTATTCCGGTAAGTCACCTCAATCGGTGATTCTTCTATTCGATAATTTTATACTTCATTGATCAATTGTGAGTTTGCTCGATTCAAGTTCTCTCTATTATTATTATCTTTTGATGTTTGAACAAAAGAATTTTCTCATATTAACATAGACAATCACTCGTTATTGAGGTTTGGATCTTTTATAGAATAGAATCTGAACGAATGATTGTTTTCTTCTAGACGGAATCAGTTTCCGCTGCAGCATAATTTTGACTTTTATGATTCCTTTTTCGACTGACACTTGAGATTCCATTGGTGAATTCCTGCTATCAGAAGAAGGTGAGATTACTTACAGCTTTGTCTTGGAGTTTATTTTAGAGAAATTTATTGAGACTTAGTGCATTGATTAATGTTCTGTCGTTTTTAATGTGGCCATTCGCAGAAGGTTTATTAGGTTTACTGCAATGCACCGTGTTGGTAGTTCGGGAAACACCAGCTAATTCTAGTCGACCTCGTAAAGAAAAGAGGCTTACGTATGTACTGAATGATGCTGACGACAAAAGGTGAATTTGTTTTCAAAACTCAATCATTACGTTCTTTTTCCTCTCTATTTTTTTCATAGAAACCTTCTTTTCACTATTATGAGTTGCGAATTTCTTATCTCTATTTTTCTTGTCTATTATTTCAGCATTGTGCTGGAGTAATGTGTTTAGCTGTATTGAAGTCTCCAGTGCCTGATGCGTCTGACTGCCTCTTCACTGGGAGTCGTGATGGTACGCTAAAGAGATGGGCAGTGACTGAGGATTCTGCTACTTGCTCTGCTACATTTGAATCGCATGTTGATTGGGTAACTCCTAGTTACTTATCTCTCAATAGTTTTCATATAGAATACCTATTGGATTTTGGGCTTCTTTTTACTCATGTTAAAGTTGTTAACTAATTAAATCGCGACATTAGTATCAGCAGTTAAATTTTTTCCTCCTTTGATTTAGTATGATTAATTAGTTCTGAAATTGAGAGCACGTTTTGAATTTAGTTTGATTCTATATTCTTTATCGTAAATTACTAATTGATGGTCTTTAGTGAAATATGAAAAAGGAGGACCAGAAGCATGACTTGCTGAATGTTGTTGTCATGTCGTCTGTTGCATAAGAATGTTATGTCACTGAGCTTTTGCTTAAGCTTTGTAATCTGTAAGCTTAAGGTGTGGTTGCTGGATTTTTATTATCAAGGATATAAGTTTCTCTTATGTTCACTAGCAGACCAGCTTACTTTGTAGGATTTCATTTCGTATGCATGGATCTAGTCACTGCTCTAATGAGCAGTTTGAGATTGGTTATTAATTGTTAATACAGTATCATTGACTGTAAGATGAAGTTTTGGTTTCTATTTGTGTAGGTAAGTGATTGTGTCCTTGCTAATGATAATACACTGGTTTCCTGCTCATCAGACGCTACTATCAAGGTTTGTTAGTTTCAGATTTTTGTTGATTTGTAAAATAGGAATCATCTGAGCTGTCTTCTTGTCGTCTGCCCTATTTTCTATTAATCTTCTTTTTTTCTTTTGTGTGATGGCGCAGACATGGGATTGCTTATCTGATGGAACATGTACAAGGACTCTAAGTCAGCATTCTGACTACGTTACTTGTCTTGCTACTGCAGATAAAAATGTAATTTCTTTTATCACTTATTGTGGGTGATCGCAAGCACTCTACTGAAATGTTATATTTAAAGCCCTGCTGTCTAGTCTTGTGTTTGCTTGTAATTGCAACCAAGGCATTTTTCTCTCATTCAGATTTGTCAAATCATTTTCTGATCCGTGTTTAGTATCGTGCCTTTTAGAGCAATCTTGTTGCGTCTGGTGGTCTTGGTGCGGAGGTTTTCAGTATGGGATATCGAGGCTGCAGTCACCCCAGTTTCGAAGCCAAATGAAGCACCTAGAAGATGAATGTTCTAATGGTGTTAATGGCTCCGGGAATTCATTACAAATGACAAGTCTACGAAGCTATTGGCTCGAGCAACAACATCTCTGTCGCATCCAGCTCAATCT
This sequence comes from Oxalis stricta, assembly GCA_024708375.1. Lineage (NCBI taxonomy): Eukaryota > Viridiplantae > Streptophyta > Magnoliopsida > Oxalidales > Oxalidaceae > Oxalis > Oxalis stricta. The sequence continues at coordinate 12,214 of JANIEQ010000826.1, read as the reverse complement.
CATGGTTATGTGCCAATAGCTGCCAAAGGTCATAAGGAGTCTGTTATATGCATTGGCAATGAACGACAGTGGATCCATTCTTGTGTCTGGTGGAACTGAAAAGGTATTGTTGCATATGAGTTGATCGTCTGTTTTGTGAGCCAATTATTATGGAATAAATAGATTAGTTTGTTTTAATGCTATTCTTTTATTATAGGTTGTGCGTGGTTTGGGACCCTAGAACGGGTTCGAAGACTATGAAGCTGCGAGGGCATACAGATAACATTAGGGCTCTCCTCCTTGATTCTACTGGCAGGTTTGTACTTCTTATAAATGTGAGATTCGATTTTCCTCTGTCCATGGCAGAATGCAAATGAGAGGACATGTGCTTAGAGCTTTCTGAAATATTTTTAAACAATTTGACAAGAAAATGATGAATTTGGCTGGGATTTGAGAGCGATAACAAGAGCTCACCTATCTCAAAGCTTAGCTATATCTAATTGGTTGACATATTCTGCATATTTTCCGGTTTCTATTTGATGGTAGTTTATGTCATTTCAATGTTGCAGGTATTGTTTATCAGGGTCCTCTGATTCCATGATCAGGTATTTAACATCAAACTAGTTGGCAACCATGCATCTCTTTATTTAATTACGAGTCTCTCTCTAATTATTTGAATGTGCACTTGTAGACTGTGGGACCTTGGACAGCAGAGATGCGTGCATTCCTATGCTGTCCACACAGATTCTGTTTGGGCACTTGCTAGTACTCCAACATTCAGTCATGTTTACAGTGGTGGTCGAGACCAATCTGTATGTACAGTTTCTCTTATTCTTTATATATACAAAACCCAAACCCATGACAAAAGAACCTAAGAAAGGTTTCTGATACATTTTATTGTTCCCTTCTCTGTATGTATCATCAGTTGTATGTGACAGACTTGGCAACTAGAGAGAGTCTGTTACTTTGCACAAAAGAGCACCCAGTTCTGCAATTGGCATTGCACGATGATGGCATATGGGTGGCTACTACTGATTCTTCAGTTCATCGGTGGCCTGCTGAAGGATGCAATCCTCAAAGGCCTTTCAAAGAGACGGTTCATTCTTGGCTGGCAACCTGTCCTTTTCAAGAGCAAGGGTTTCCTTGGAAGGATCCACGCCTGTGAGTAGAATTCCTCATAAAATAAATCCTTTGATTGGAAGTTTGGTCCCTTGTCTTTTATTGGGAGATAATAGCTTACCAGCTGCATAAATAAGGAGATACTTATGGTTAATTTTCAGGCCAAATATTTTCTGACTTATGGACTGTTGTAAAAATCTTTTAACTTAATCGTGTGTACTAATCGTCTCTCTGTTAAAGCTATTGTATACTTCTTTGTCATATTTTTAATTCTTATGGCTATTCTTTTAGGTTCCTACCACAAGGAACCGACCTTTTCCATTCCTGGAACTCCTGCAATTGTCCAACATGAAATTTTAAATAACAGAAGGCATGTCTTGACCAAGGTATATGTGACATATTCCATAACAAGCATCTGAAGTCTGTATATTTGCAATGGCACTGGAAAGATCATACATTGCAATGCTTTTACAGGATGCTGCTGGCTCGGTGAAGCTATGGGAAATCACCAGAGGCATTGTGGTTGAGGATTATGGAAAGGTCACCTACTGCAACCAAATCTGCCCTCCTTTTATTTAAGCTTCCTTTGATCAGCATGATTCCTACATATGTTCTAATCTGATTCAAGTTTATGCTCTGCCTAGCGTCTGGGTGTGCTGGCAGTGGGGGTTATATTTGGGTGTTACTTTAACATGTTTAGTTATGTTTCCAGGTTTCTTTCCAGGAGGAGAAGGAAAAATTATTTGAGATGGTACATTATTATCTAACATAATGATTATTTAAGTTTCACTGTATTCTTTAGGTAGACTGCTGATAACTTTATTGCTGCAGGTAAACATTCCATCATGGTTCACTGTGGATACCAGACTCGGGACTTTGTCAATCCACTTGGAAACACCTCAATGCTTTTCTGCAGAGATGTATTCTGTTGACCTTGGCATTGGTGGTAGACCTGAGGATGACAAGGTAAGAGTGGTAACCGTTCTAGACGTAATTAGTATGCCATCTGGCAGTCTGCCACTTTTCTTACCTATTAGCTTTTTTCCGAGAGTGTGCTGAAAGTCTCATTTCATTGTCTCGTGTTCCCTTGTGATCTCCAGCTTAATCTAGCTCGTGAAACACTTAAAGGTCTGCTGACCCATTGGTTGAAAAGAAGACATAGGGTAGGATCTCAAGCTTCAGGAAACGGAGACGTTTCATCCAGTGCTCGAAGCCTGGCTCATTCAAGAATTGAAGTGGACGGTATTGGCGAAAATGAGTCCATGGTGTATCCTCCGTTTGAGTTTTCGACTGTTTGTCCTCCTTCAACTATTACGGAGGGTTCACATGGAGGCCCATGGAGAAAGAAGATAACTGATTTAGAGGGACTGAGGACGAGAAAGATTTTCCTTGGTGGGTTCTTGATTGTGTATTGAACAATCGTCTACCTCCTCGGGAAAATACAAAGTAATGTTTCCACCTTCTTTGCTTTACATCTTTATCACCTTACAGTTTGTGATATGTTATCATATGGAAATATGCTATTTTTGTCTGTTCGTCTTCGTTGAAGATGCTTGCTAATTTGGCATGTTACATTGGAAATCAGTAATTATTCTGGAAGGCATAATCATTTCAAAGTCCAACATCTTTTCCTTTTCGGAGTAAATATTCTACTTGGAACCACAGTTCCCGAAAGTTATCTAACTATCATAATGTCAAACAAAACACTAAAAACAATTAGCAAGTTGTCTCAAACCTTTCACTAACGTTATTTTTTCAAGTAGGCTTCTGATAGTTATTGAAGAGTTTGTTTTATTCATTAGATGTTAAAACTAATTTTCACATTATTTTATCCCCATAACTATTACTGGTTCTCATGCAAACTTTATGATTTTTTTCAGATGTAGCTTTTACTTGCAGCCATGTGAAGGTTTAAATGTTCAAATCCTCACCCAAGGAAAACTTAGCGCTCCTCGCATATTGAGAATACATAAAGTGAGTTCTTCTCAGGATAGTTTTGAAAATCTCGTCAAAAATATTATTATACTTTGGCATGTGGATTGGTTACCCTGTCATTTCCATATAAAACATATCTCGACTAGACTATATCTGTCGCTAATTAATTCGACCTTGGCAAAATGTCTGACATGAATCAGAGTTATCTATAATTTAAACATTATTACTAAGTTTGAGTATATCAGTTGTACATGTTTATGTGGCCATTATAATATTCTAGACAATCACGAAGAATTGTTGAAAACCAACCTAAACCTCTTACCTAACACAGAATTTCTTAGCATCATTCTTTGGTGATTGTTGGCATCACATCAAACAAGGAAGATATTTAAATCATAAATTATGTATTCAATCTTCTCTATCAATATATATATATATATAAAGCTAATAATCTAACTTTCTAAAAGTGTTAGTAGTACTCCTTTTCTACAAAATATACCGAAAATGAGTGAATAAATGCTATTAATCTCTACTCTGTTTTTGTCATTACCTTGTTCTAGCAACTCCATATGTTTTGTTCTCAGGGTGGTTGATTATTCATCATTGTATTACCTTTTTAGTTTTTATTATTACCAGTATATGCTTCATTGCTCCATATTTCCTCGCACCAGGGTGTTATTTTGTTTCCTTTTCTTTCCCCGCATGGTTCCAAGAATGGTAATGCCTAGTGTAACAGTCTCTCTTCTGAAATATTTGTCTAGGTCATAAATTATGTCGTAGAAAAGATGGTTCTCGACAAACCATCAGATAGTTTAAATCCTGATGGAACGTTTGCTCCCGGGCTTGGGGGAGGGCCTTTGCCGCTACCTGCTGGAGAGTTTCGATCTGGATTAAAGCCCTGGCATAAGCCCAGACCTTCTATAGAGATCGTGTGCAATAATCAGGTGAAACATTATTCTCTCTCGTTGGAAGAACCATGACAAAAATCTTTTAATGCACTTTGATTTAAAACAATTTGTGTTGAATTGTTGAAATCTCTACTTGATCTCTAATTGATGAAACTTGAAAGAGACCTTGACACGCACTAAAAGAATAGTAGTACATGTGAACAATTTCTTCCTCTTTTGCAATTGTGCTCGTTGGTTTAGTAAATCTTTGAGAAGACAGGTCTACAATGTTTGGTTAACATTTATTTATTTTCAGGTTGTATTCTCCAGACATGAGCTTAGCCACTGTTCAGACTTATATATGGAAGAAATCTGAGGACCCTACACTTAATTACAGATTGGCACAAGGCAGGTGAATCTACATTCTTGCAGGGATTATGTGAGGGTCACATGATTACTTGAGAGGCACTCGAAGAGTCTCTTTTGCAGGAAAGAGCTCTGAGTGGTCGGCAGTTCCCTAGTTTGGCATATGCTAGTACAAATTTTTTATCTCTGCCTGGCCAGCATTATATTTTGTTAGACATTGCTGATTTGTTTTAGGTTTATTTGCCGATATAGAAGGGGTCTTTCTTGGGAGGAAATTGTGGTAAAGAGTGTTGGGTACTTTTCGAGGGACGGGTATATGATGTCGAAAAAGGCGTTGTAGATTTTTATGTAGAGGTATGAATGTAGCAATAGAAACTATACTAGCAAGTAATTTAACTCTTAATTATTGACTTACGTTTTTCTTTTTCGAAATAAAACAACAATAGCCAATTGTGTTAATGTTCAAGTTGATCATTTTATACCCATTTAAATCGAATCTCTTTCTTTCTATTCACCGTTTAGCTCTTTCGTTCTATGGGTAACCGAAAGAGTGGCAACATTTTATTGTGAAAGTTAAAGAGGTATTAAAGCGTTTTAATCTATGGTTCAAACTGAAAAATCGAGTCGAATTGAGTGCTAGTTTAATTTGATAAGTTAGGTTTGAGAATAAAGAAAATTGAAAATTAAGTGTAGATCGAACTAAAGTTAAAGAATAATAGTCTGATTCTCATTTAAAATATTACACTTTGATTTTAAATCGATTATATCGAATAATAATTATATAATCAATAAATAATTGACATTTTACTTTATAGTTTTTGTACAAAAACCTTAATTTATAAATTTCTATTAAAATTATTATATTGAATCCATTATTAATACTTTTAATTTATGGTATATTATTATTATACATATAATTTTATTATACCTATAAAATTGAATAATAAATTGATTTGTTAATTTATCTAAACCAATGGATTATTATAGTTAATTTCAAAAAAGATACAAAATTAGATTATAGTTTTAAAATTCACGCTTGAATCAAATTGAATTTAGTTCCATAATAGTTTGACTTTAAAAACTAAACGGTTTAATTTGGATTGAATAATTTCGAACCGTTTTACCTACGATTCGGTCTGGTCTGACATTCAAAATGGGTCCGTGCCCAATCCTACATACTACTATACCCTAGTAAAACCTCTACCAAGACCGTAATGCGGTGGTTTATATACAGTATATATTGTTCTATTAAACCCTAGGAAACGAGAAGACGACTCCTCATCATCATTATTGTGTTTTCTCACTCTAGTCTCTCCATTTCCTTCAATATCGTGGGTAAACATCTTCTTCTTCCTTCTCCAACAGAGCTTCCGATTTCAATTCACGTGTTGCTTGTTGTTGTTAGCATATGATTGCTGAAACATTGGTGTTGTTATCAACTTTTCTTGACAGATTAGTGGTTGGTACTTTTAGCGCTTGTTCACTCAATTGGAAGCTATATAGCTTGTTTATGTACTTTACAATCCTCTGTTAGTGTTGTTGTAAAAACTAATTTGCTTATTCTTAGCTCAACATGATTCGAGAAAAAGTGTATTTATTATATAATGTAGCTGTTTCTTTGTCGTGGTTGAGTTTTTTTTTTTTTTGGATAGAATGCAGAATGCCGTTTTCATTAGAGACTACGATGCTCTGATGTTTCACATGATCGAGTAACCGATTAACATTTGGTTTGTTTGAGTCGACTTTTCAGGGCAACTTTTAAGCCCTGATGAAAATGTTAGTCTTGTTTGAAACGCCAGCAGGCTTTGCCCTTTTCAAGGTATTAGATAGAGGCAGTCTCTCCAAAGTTGAGGTAATAATATTATTTTTTTCATTTATCATCTGTGTTATTCTGTTGAGTTTTTTAGAGAGAGAAACACAAGTTTCATTTGTTTTGGTGTTGCAGGACTTGGGGAAAGAGTTTCAAACCACGGAATCGGCAAGAAAGGTTTGTTTTTATCTCACTCCCTCCCCATGCGTTTCTATCAGTGCCTTATTAGCTGCACTTTTTGTTGTCATTTGATGATTATCACTAATAGTTTTCCTTTGCCTGTTTTTCACATAATTTGGATTTTAGCTACTAAATGATCTCATAAATAATCTTTAAAGAAAATTAACTTCTAGTAAAGTTTCTTCTGTTTGTACATCCTGACCATTTGATCTTAGTTTGATTTGATCTAACATTGTTTATTTTTGGTATAACATCAGATGGTGAAGCTAAAGGCTTTCTCAAAATTTGAGAATATGTCGGAAGCTTTGACAGCAGCAAACTGTTTGGTAGAAAGCAAACCCAGCAAAGGACTTGTCAAGTTTTTTAAAAGCTCATTGTGATGGCGAAACATTAGCTATTGCTGATTCAAAGCTTGGAAATGCAATCAAGGAAAAGCTGGTATGGCAATGTTCTTTTTTGATAAACTTACGATTTTCATTAACCTAATGATTTCTAAGTTAGATTTTATCTTTTGCAGCAAATTGAATGTGTTCACAACAATGCCGTTATGGAATTGATGAGAGGTTTGAGAAGTCAATTGTCTGAACTCATATCTGGCCTTGCCGTTCAAGATTTAGCACCAATGAGTTTGGGTTTATCTCATAGTCTGTGTAGATACAAGTTGAAGTTCTCTCATCCATATTTTTTTTTTTTTCTTTCTTTTCTTTTTCTTTTTTTTTTTTAGTTCTGACAAGGTACTTTTTCAGTTCTTTTAGAATATCACTGGAGTCGTGGTCAGAAATACTTGAACAATTTCATCTAAAACATAATTACTGTTTTTCAGGTGGATACTGATGATTATTCAGGCTATTGGCTTGCTTGATGATCTTGACAAAGAGTTAAACACATATGCCATGAGAGTCCGAGAATGGTATGGCTGGCATTTTCCGGAGCTGGCTAAGATTGTCCAGGATAATATCCTCTATGCCAAGTCAATGAAGTTGATGGGTTGTCGTGAAAATGCTGCTAAGCTCGATTTCTCTGAGGTGGGTTTATTCTTGCCTAATATATGTGATAAACTCCTAGGAATGAGATAACATTGTATTTTGTTCTCTCATCTCCCTTAGTGTCATGGATAATTACAAAGACAGGTGTTTTTTGTCCTTATTTCTTGTTTGGATGTACACAGATATTACCTGAGGAAGTCGAGGCAGAGTTGAAGGAGGCAGCTGTGATATCCATGGAACTGAAATCAGTGATACTGACATGAGATAATATCCGAGATCTTTGTGATCAGGGTTCTCTCACTCTCTGAATACTAGAGCTCAACTTCATGATTATTTGAAGAGTAGAATGAGCACCATGCATCCAAACTTGACTGCTCTAGTCGGAGAACTTGTTGGTGCTCGTCTCAGTCAGCTCATGGAGGCAGCTTGTTGAATCTGGCAAAAGCAACCTGAGGTACAGTTCAGATTCTCGGTGCAGAGAAAGCCACTGTTTAGAGCTCTTAAAACAAAACACGTAACACTTGCAATGGACTCCCTCTACCATGCATCTCTTGTTGGTCAGGCTGCCCCTAAGCATAAAGGAAAGATCTCCCGCTCATTGGCTGCAAAAGCAGCTTTGGCCATTCGATGTGAGTGCCCTTGGTGATAACCAAGATAACACTATGGGATTGGAGAACTGGAGCCAAAGGTATACTTTCTTTTTCACTATTTGCTCAAAAAAAAAAAAAAAAAAACCGTTTGACTTTATGTTATACGAGACTAACTCTGAAATTGGTGAAAATGTGTAGCTTGAGACACAGTTGAAGATTCTTGAAGGAAAAGAATTAGGAGAGAAAGTCTATGGGTCTGCAAGTAAAGGTAAGCCCAAGATTGAAGCCTACGTCAAAGACAACAAACAGAGTGGTGGTAAAATGGTAACCGCTACCAGGTATGCGTTTTACTACACACTATATATCAATTTAAGATTTCCCAGTATATTTAACAGTTGTAACGTATGAAACTTTTCTATTGAGAAAACGGCATAATTTCGTCCCTCACGTTTCGCCCGTAACACTTATTCAGTCCCTCACCTATCTCGGTTAGCCTAATGTCCTTCAGCATTTCCAAAAATTGCAAAAAATATCCTCAAAATCATTAACTTCACCTATGTGGCACTCGTGTGGTGCCTATTCATGCCTAATCACCCATGCATCTCAATAAAATTGTGGCACGTGTCGCTGGTACGCCACATTTTTTGCCGCGTCACCACTTTTTGCAAAGAAAATGTTGATTTTTGATGAAGTGTGTCAAAGTATTTGATGAGTCGTATGGCACGTGTTACCTATATATTGGTTTGTTAGTTGACTAGGTGCCACATGTGCAAAATTTACGCAGGGGTATTTTTGGCTAATTTTTGGAAACATGAGGGATTTTTAGTTTAACGAAGAAACGTGAGGGATAGAAAAGTGTTACAAGTGAAACGTGAGAGACGAAAGTATGTTATTTTCTCTTTTCTATTGGCAGACTTACAACCCTTCTGGTGATGCAATTATTGCGAAAAATGTAAATGATACGAGAATGGTCCCAAAGAGAGGGAAGGTTGTGGAACCTGCTGAGGAAACTCCTGTTGCTGAAAAGAAGGAGAAAGAAAAAGAAGAAAGATAAAACTGAAGAAGAAACTGATGTACCAGAATCTGGAGAGGTCTCCACCAAGAAGGATAAGAAGAAGAAGAAACGTCAAGCCGAGGAAGAAAACGGCGAGGATGTTGATGCTGGTGAAAAGAAGAAGAAAAAGAGAAAGCACTCCGAGCAAGAAGAAGAATTGGAATCCGTAGGTACGAAGAAAGAGAAGAAGAAAAAGAAGAAAAGCCAGGGACTGAGGAAAAACAAACTCAGGTTTTGGACAATTTAGGCTGAATGAATGGTTTAAGCATGTAAAAATATTGTTTCTACTTGCTTTAGTTAGTTATTCTCCGGTGGATTTTTATTATCATCTTGTCGTTTCATTGCAAACAAGAAATTGTAGGGTAAGACTTGTTATGGCAATTATTTTACGCAATTGCTTATGCCTGTCTCCAAGTTTTTCGTTTAGTTGATGATGCATTATGGTGCTGTTGAATCTCCTGGACTCATTAGCGATGTCTTATAATCTCAAATACTACTAGTGTGTTCAGTATTCAGTGCGCGTCTTACCTCTGATACAACTTGAAATGGATCACTTCAAATATGATCGTATCCATTTAGCTTGTTGAACAAAATTTTTGCTTCTCTTCTTTAAATAAGTACGTTTTTATTTTTTTAAATTTATTAAAAATTAATGTATCTAAATATAATATTAATTAAATACATCAACTTTTTGAATAGAACACGACATTATCTATCTATCTGAAGATATAGACAGTATTTCGTTCCTAAAAATCAAACCCAGAATTCGAAAAAAAGTAAAAGTCTACATTGTCAAAACGAAAAAAGAAAAAAAGTAAGGAAAAAAGAAGGAGAAACCAGAAATAGTGGCAAAGTCGTAATATTCAAGTTAATGAGGTATTAAATCGTCCACGGTATATTAAGAAGTTCATCTTGTACCCTAGTAAAACCTCTTAGGCCGTGATGCAGAGATTTATATACTGTATGTATTGTTCTATTAAACCCTAGAAATCGAGACGACGACGACGACGAATCAATTTTTTCTCTCACTCTCTAGTTCCCTCTCATTTCCTTCGAAGCATCGAATATCGCGGGGTAATCATCTTCTTCCTTCTCCAATTGAGCTCCCGATTTCAAGTTATGTGTTGCTTGTTGGTTTGCATATGAGTTATGATTCCTGGAACATGTATAGATCTTCGTATAATCACATATGGTAGTTGTGATCAACTTTCTTATTGAAGATTAATTGATTTTGGTACTTTCTGCGCTTGTTCACTCAGTAGGAGGCTATATAGCTTTGTTTGTGTACTTTACAGTGCTCTGTTAGTTTATGACACTTCTCCGGTGTTCTCTGTAAAATAATTTCCTTTTCTTAGCTTTATCATGATTTTGGAAAAAGTGTATTTTATTACTTATATAATATAGCTATTGCTTTCTCTTGTTGGTTTTTTTGGTGAGAGGCAGCATTCCATATTTATACAAATTACAATGCTTTGATGTTTTGTTGATCGAGTAACTGATTAACGATTGGTTTGGCGGTTGACATTTCAGGGTAGCTTTTAAACCCTGAGAAAATGTTAGTCTTGTTTGAAAACGCCAGTGGGCTTTGCCCTATTCAAAGTATTGAAAGAGGGCAGTCCTCTCCAAAGTTGAGGTAATCAGAAATTTCTTATCACCATCTGTGTTATTCTGTTGTATTTTTTAAAGGTGAAGCCTCAAGTTTCATGTGATTTGGTGTTGCAGGACTTGGGGAAAGAGTTTCTAACCACGGAATCAGCAAGAAAGGTTTGTTTTTCCACTCACTACTTCCCCTTGCCTGTCCTTATTTTGAGAAGACATTGGGTTAGGCTAAACTTTTTGTTGTCCATTTGATGATGATCCACGAATAGCTTACCTCTACTCTGTTTTTCACTGAATTTGGATTTTACTACTACTATATGATCACATAAATAATCTTTGAAAAGATTAAACTTCTATAAAGTTTCTTCTGTTTGCACATACCAACCATTTGATCTAAGACTGTTTATTTTTTGTTATAACATCAGGATGGTGAAGTTAAAGGCTTTCTCGAAATTTGAGAATATGTCAGAAGCCTTGACAGCGGCAAACTGTTTGGTAGAAAGCAAACCCAGCAAAGGACTGCGAAGTTTTTAAAAGCACATTGTGATGGCGAAGACATTAGCTATTGCTGATTCAAAGCTTGGAAATGCAATCAAGGAAAGCTGGTATGACAATGTTCTTTTGATAAACTTATGATTTTCATTAACCTAATGATTTCTAAGTTAGAATTTTATCTTTTGCAGTAAATTGAATGTGTTCACAACAATGCCGTTATGGAAGGTGATGAGAGGTTTGAGAAGTCAATTGTCTGGACTCATATCTGGCCTTGCCGTTCATGATTTAGCACCAATGAGTTTGGGACTATCTCATAGTCTGTGTAGATACAAGTTGAAGTTTAGTTCCAACAAGGTACTTTTTCGTTCTTTTAGAGTATAACACCTGGAGTATTGGTCAGAAATGGATGGATTTTACTGGAACAATTTCATCTAAATTGGTATTATTACTATTTTTCAGGTGGATACTATGATTATTCAGGCTATTGGCTTGCTTGATGATCTTGACAGGGATTTAAACACTTATGCCATGAGAGTCCGAGAATGGTATGGCTGGCATTTTCCGGAGCTTTGCTATGATTGTCCAGGATAATATCCTCTATGCCAAGTCAGTGAAGTTGATGGGTTGTCGTGAAAATGCTGCTACAGCTCGATTTCTCTGAGGTGGGTTTATTGTTGCCAAATATATGTGATAAACTCCTAGGAATGAGATAACATTGTATTTTGGTCTCTTATCTCCCTTAGTGTCATGGATAATACAAAGACCGGTGTTTTTGACTTAATCTGTTTCGATGTACACACGATATTGCCTGAGGAAGTTGAGGCAGAGTTGAAGGAGGCAGCTGTGATATCCATGGGAACTGAAATCAGTGATACTGACATGAGCACATCTGAGATCTTTGTGATCAGGTTCTCTCACTCTCTGAATACAGAGCTCAACTTTATGATTATTTGAAGAGTAGGATGAGCACCATAGTTCCAAACATGACAGCTCTAGTCGGAGAACTGGGTGGTGCTCGTCTCAGTGCTCATGGAGGCAGCTTGCTGGAATCTTGCAAAGCAACCTGGGAGTACAGTTCAGATTCTCGGTGCAGAGAAAGCCCTCTTTAGAGCTCTTAAAACAAAACACTAACTTTCCAAGATGGACTTCTCTACCATGCATCTCTTGTCGGGTCAGGCTGCCCCTAAGCATAAAGGAAAGATTCTCGCTCACTC
>JANIEQ010000825.1:0-40423 GCA_024708375.1 Oxalis stricta | reverse complement strand
CGAAAATATGACGGAAATGACGAAGTTATCCTTTTATTTTATCCGAGTAAATTCGATGAGTTAGTAAAATGAGTAGATTTTTATACGTTCATAATCATATTCAGATCACATACTCGGATTACTGAGTAACTTTGTTTGAAAAATAATTAAGGGTTGAATTACACAATTCAATACTTAAAAGAGGGCTCGAATTTGGTGACATTAGACAATGTATTTTGCATATTACTATATATGATGAATTATTATTCAATTGGTACAGTAGTTAAATACAAATACCAATTACATAACAAAACAGTTAAACTTAATGTGATTATTATTATAAGGAATAACTATTGACAAAACGTCATGTTAAAAATCACACAGTCCACTCCAAGCAATATCACTTCTCACAAGTACTTAGCCAAACCAACCAACTACATCCAACTGCCACTGGAACCCTGCTTCCTTCTCTTCATCTATCGACCTCCAAACAATGTCTTTCCAGCCCAGTTGATAGATTCTTATAGAACTATAATATTAATTCTGTTAAGACAATCGCAGAATGGTGGGAAAATGAAATATGAAGTAGTACTTTAAAATGTCAATCAAAGATAAAAATCATTTTCATACTTGACCTTGTGAAATTCTAGAGTATCTCCTTCTGACTTGCGAACTTCAACCATGTGAAGTTCAGGGGCAACCTGAAATATCTGGGAAAAGAAATACAACCTCAATTCTCAAGTCTTTCAAAACTTGTATTTGACTTAAATAACATGAAGAGTGAGATAAATGTCCTTTACGCCATACGTACCTCTGTGGCAACAGATAAATGTCCTTTACGCCCAGTTTTTTCTCCTAGAAGCTTCATCTGAAATAGGCAAGGGATTGAGTCAATCAATTTAGAAACAATCAAAGTACAGACTCTTTTAACATTGTAACTTAGAGAAAAAAACCAAAATACGGGAAGAAAGTGGCAGAGAAAGTGACCTTGAAATTGTTCTTCTTCACATTGAAACCCAAAGGACCAAGCAGCTTCCTCGATCTTCGATATTATCTCATTAGCAGAATGTTTTGATGTAAATCTCGTTTCTCGTTTAACCAGTCCCTGGTTACAAAAGAAGTATTCAACTGTCTTTACCATACATTTCATCAAATGTTCAATGCTATATCGATCCATGACTGTTAAACTGATGATAACAATAAACTCATTAATTCATAGCCAAGTCAGTAGAACATACCATTTGCTTTTCGAAGAGGCGAGCCGAGATTGAGTCCTTGAGACGTAGAGATGAGCTCAAATGCATTCATAGTCACCGGCACCGCCAGGTCCCTCTTCTCGCCTCTCCACAACAAGGTTTTGCGAATCCTAAATGCTCAGGATGAAAAAACAAAAAGTATTAGTCACACCCATATATACTGGAAACAGAATGTTATGATGAATACTAAGATATAGTTTCTTTACCACTGATTCATCAAAGATAGAAGTCCACATTGGCTAGGTCCACATTAGCTTGTTCAAAAACAGGTGGCTTTATACCCTTTCTTGAACCAGTCATGCTTCAATAACCTCAGCAATTGTAATCCGTCTATGTCATTGACACCATCAGACGAGATATAGAGTACAATTCAAAGTAGCATGTCATCCTTACAGTAAGAAGTTATCGTGCCATGATGAAAATATGGATAAGGAAACAAAAGCATCAGTGATAATAGTATAGCACAGAAGAAATCACTTACTGTCAAGGGATTAGGGTCCAAGATTCTTTTTATAAGTTTCTTTCCACTTGTAGAAAACCATGGAGGACATGTGAATTCAGCCTTATTTATCTGTAATTAGAACATCAAACATCATCATGGCTGTAATTTGAGTATAAAAGAGTGAGAATAGAAAACACCTCTAAAAAAAAAATCCTTCAGTAGCATGAGTTTGCTGTAACTTCATGCTAGACCCAACGAAAGCAAGTGTCAATTAACCATTTTCTAGGGCATCAAACGAACCTACAATGCTCAATTCACCCTCGATTCAAATTTTGAAAGTTATTGTAATTTTCTTAGCATTTATGTAGCATCAAGCAAGAAAGAATATGTTCCCCAACAACATCCAATACCATTCTCAGCCCATTAGCTGGCGTAGCATAAGAACACGTCAACTCACAGTTTGCACATGCTTTTTGTTTACAAGGTACTTTTAAAGGATTCTTGACTAATAAAGTAATGCCCCTACCAATGCCATTTGGCAACATAATATTCATAAAAGAAAGAACACGACTTCATCAACAAAGGAGAGAACAAACACCTTTTTATACAGAGCCATGAGATTAGATTCCTCAAAAGGCAAGTAACCAGCCATCAAGACAAAAAGAATCACACCACATGACCAAAGATCTGCTTTGGCTCCATCATAGCCCTTATCATTGATGACCTAAAAGGAAAGTGAGAAAAAAATTATTTAGCTAGATATTTGGACCATTTGGTTCTTCCAGAAAATAAAATGTACAACTGTTAATTTCAGAAAGAAGAAATATACCTCTGGAGCAACATAATTTGGTGTTCCACATGTTGTATGAAGTAAACCATCGTCCTAACGAGAAATATAGAAGTAACAGTTAAGAGTTGCTTTGTGGAGAAATAATATAAGATATTTGATATAAATTGCATTAGATTATTTATTAAAATAGCCAGTAAACTCACTCGGACTTGCTGAGGTAGTGCACTGAGCCCAAAATCAGAAACTTTAAGGGCTCCGTTAGCATCGAGCAACAGATTCTCCGGCTATATTACAAATTCAATCTTGTCAATAATATATTCATTTACTCCAACTTTCATGAAAGAATTCTCAATCTATAACAAAAAGAAAGGATAAGAGTAAATAACGAGACCTTTAGGTCTCTATGGAAGACACCTCTGCTATGGCAGTAATCCACAGCGTTGATAAGCTGTTGAAAATACTTTCTCGCTTCATCCTCTTTCAACCTTCCTTTACTGGCCTGACTCATGAAAAAACAGAACAAAAACCACATAAGACAAATCCATACAGAATTACCAGCTGCATTGAATTATAATATTCTCATTTCTGTCAAAACCAAACAGTGGGTTAAGGTAAATTAATAATCTCACAATTTTGTCAAAGAGTTCACCCCCGGTCACAAATTCTAGAACGATGTATACTTTTGTCTTGCTGGCCATCACCTACACCAAGAACTGCAGAGAGTCAATATATAATAAATACATGGGAAACCAGAAAGAATCCAGCCATAAGAGCTTAATCTTGAGACTTGAGAGATGTCATCGCATCAACAAAAGATTTTACGAAATAAAAGTGCCTTCAAACCTCATACATGCGGATGACATTTGGGTGTTTAATTAGTTTCATGGTAGAGATTTCTCGTTTAATCGCAAGGAGAAACACAATACAAGTATGGAAAATCATTATCCAATATATATCATCATTGAGTATATCAGTCCTCAGCAAAGCAAAGCAGAATAGCCTGAAGAACTTGTAGGAACAAAGCTAGCTATTGACAGAATTCATAAGCAATTAAATAGCTCACTTTACATACAAGGCTAATTACCTGTTTGATAGAATGGACATAAATTCAAGTGCAAAGAAAAACCCTATATTATATCCCCTTAAATCCAAATACAAATTAATCATAATTGAAGAATACCTGGCCGATCATCTTATGCTTAAGAACTTTCTCTTTGTCGAGAATCTTGATCGCCACGTTCTCTCCCTTCTCCACATTCCGGGCAAACTTCACTTTCGCAAAAGTCCCTTCACCCAGAGTCCTCCCGAGCTCATACTTACCGACACGTGTCCTACTACCGGCATTCGTTTCGCGGACGACGCCATTCTCGTCGCCAAAAAAACTTGTTCTCTTTTATGCGACTTCACTCAAAACACTCTGTAATGATGATAATAATGGCCCAAAGAAAAAACAAAGAAGAGTTTTGATCTGTCAAGACCTCTTCTTCTTACAAGGTTGCCAAACCTGAGATTTACTGGTCCTCATATCTCCAAACTTAAAAAAAAAAAAAACACAAATTCTCGTCCTAGTTTGGCACGACAACACAAAAAAGAAACCGAATTGATTCAGAAAAAGGAAAGCTGCTTGTTAAAGGAAGATGGGTTATGGTAAATCGGACGACTAGATCCAGGAATAGTATTGGACCACATGATATATAATCAATCAAACGGTGTATACGAAGCCAGATTGAAATTTGGAAAAAGGAATCTGCAGTTTTAAACATATGGGATGATAAATTAACAAACAAAATAACAACAAAAATTGAAACTTTTAATGTGAATTTATTTGTTTTCGAATTTGTACGATTGTTGGACATAGATTATAGATAGATCTCTGAGAAGGAGGAAATGTTTTTGAGAGCTGAATGAAGGAATGAATGCGATGGTGGTCTTTTACTGAGGAAGGTTTTCTGGTCAGCTTTCGATGATGACGTGGATTTTTGGGTTGCGACAGGATGACACGTGGGGAGTTTATTTGTACTGTGTTGGATTTTTTTAGTACTAGGAAGACCGAGACAGCCAATCATGAGTTTTATTTCTGATATTCAGCCAATCATGATTTTTTTTATTTTTATATACATAATAATGACCCAACAACTTTAAGGGAAGGAAAAAAATGAACATATGGCATATAAAACAAAAATGTTGCGTACAGATTAATTTTGTTATATAAACTATACTGACTGACTGAGTAAACAATACTCTCGTTATTGAATATTTGTTGTTTTTGGAAAAAAAAAAATCTCAAAATAATCTTGGTTTTTAGATTTTTAGTGACATTTTAAAATGTAAATTGTCTAATTTATTTTTTATTTAGTGGAAAGATAATATCAATATTATCTGAACTAATTGAAGTAGAAGTATTATAATAAAAAATGAAAATCATAATTTTTTTTAAATATTTTTAATAAGATTCAAACTTTTAATCTTAAAAATAAATAATATTTTAATCATTTAATTATGTTGTGATTGATTATGAAATGCCTAAAAATATAAAAAACTATATTTATTCAAAGATTATTAACTATTTCTAGAGATGACTAACCAATAATGCCTACACTAGATCGAACCCAAACATGTTGGCACGTGAAAATTAAGGAAGTCGACATGAGAATTAATTAAAAAATTATACTCATAAAAAAATCATTTAATCATCATGTTAAGAAAGTATATACCTCTCTTGAAATTATATGCCCCCGAATAGTTTGGAGCATGTTGTTTAGACTTAAGAGTAGAGATGAAATCAAAATATTAATATAAAATAATTTGCTGTTTACCAAAATAAAATAAACCTTTTTTTTTGAGATTCAAAATAAAATAAACTAAACAACTCTGTGCTATGAAAAGCAAATTGTCGGCCGATATTATGTGTGATTTGTATATAGGGAACTCCTCAAGTTAATGCTATTGATGGAAATGGAACTCCTCAATTCTAAAAACTGAGAGGGATAATGGGCTTTTTTCGTTTCAGGCCCAATTATTAAAATCTCGAATAGAAGTTTCAAAGCCGGGTAATCCTATTCCCACCCACGAAGAAATATGCTGAATCCACAAATTTTACACGTTACTGACCATTTTTGCCCTCTTCATCACATGGGCGCATTTATTTTATTTTATGTTTTACTGGTCTTGGAACGTAAATAAGTCAAGTCGAAACAGAGACTCGTATCTCCACCAGCCCCACCCACAACCACCGCCCCTCTAAAATCCGGCCGCAAATTGAACCTCCAATCGACCATTACCACCGAGCCTCTAATGGACTATTTAATCGATTGGAAGAGAGATTTGAGTGGGTTGTGACTTGCGACGGGAAGAGAGATTTGAATCGACGATCGTCTTCTTCCTCCTCCTCCTCTCTTTCATGCCTCCCCCGCCGATTTAAATATTTGGTTAGGCTGTTTTTGAACTTGGGGGTGACGAATGAAGAGACTAGCAGTCTGGGCACTGCGTGTAACGTTTGAAATCAACTCTGTTAAGTTTCTGTTAGAAAAAACTCTCCGTTAAGTGACGATCAATTCCTACATCCCATTTTGGAGGGTAAAATAGTCAAAAATCGATTCCGGAAATTAGTTATCGGGAATAGCATTACCCCCCAAAACCCTGACAGTGTAGAAGCAGGGTTTTAGACTAGAGCTCTGTTTTTTTTTTTCTCGTTAATGATGAAGAGAGATAGAAAAGAAACGACGACAATGGAGGAATCGAAGACTAGAAACGAAGTACTTCGAAGCGAAGAGAAGACACAAGGTGCCAGTATTGCCATGGATGAAAAAATCCAATTGACGTGTCTCCACTTAAAGAATGTCCTTTTTATCTCTCCTCCCTTGCATTGATCCCAGGTACTAACCTTCACAAAGCTTCAAAATTTGTTTATGTGTTTGGTTGTAAAGTTTTTATTTTGAATTCTGTCTCATTTATCAATGTCTGGTGTAAAATTCCTGCATGTTTTAATTCCAATGTTGCCATTGTTCAAACAATTTGAGCTGGTATCCTGATGTTCTACAAATTATTTCCATCTCAGAGTTTATGAATAAAATTGCTTTCTTTGCTTGTGGGGAGTGTACTTGCTTTGCATGCTCGTCTGTATGTCCATTATTCATCGTATTGTTATCACTACTTTAACTGTGAGTGATTTTAAGATTATCGTAACGATAGTTGATTGATGTCCAATTGTTTGGTCTGTTACTCCCCATTGTCTCATCTAGTTGATGCCTTCTTACTTCCAGGTATGAAGGTGGCTTTGGAAAACAAAGGATTTTCTGCACTTTTTCCAGTGCAAGTTGCAGTTTGGCAAGAGACAATTGGTCCTGGTGGTTTTGAGAGGGACATCTGTATAAGTTCTCCAGACAGGAGGTAGTGGCAAAACGCTTTCTTACGCGTTGCCAATTGTGCAAAGCCTGTCAAGTAACCCCATAAAATGCCTTCGTGCTTTGGTGAGTCTTGCCGACTCGTGATTTGGCCTTGCAGGTTAGTTTCTTAGTAAATCTCAGCTTTCTTTTGTCATTCAAATATATGTTTTTTCTCTTCGTGAAATTTTTCTTTGCATTCTGAAATAAAGTTGAACAAAAAAATATATAAAGTCCTTGCATTTAGCTTGCATGCACTTATTGTTATTAAATTCTTTGGCTGCCCTGTGAGTACTGAGTAGTTTTCCGTTGCATTTTTTTCATCACGCTTCTGCTCAGTTTCAAAGATTCCCTTCTTCCGTTCAGGTTAAGGAAGTTTTTTCTACAATTGCACCAGCAGTAGGCTTTATCTGTTGGTTTGGCTGTGGGCCAATCTTCAATTGCTGCTGAAATTTCTGAGCTCATACAAAGACCTAAGCTTGAAGCAGGCATATGTTATGATCCTGGAAACTCCTTCCCTTGGAACTGCTTGCAGTGCAAGGTGGATATATTGGTAGCAACCCCTGGGAGACTTATGGACCATATCAATAACACAAGGGTTTTACACTTGACATCTCCGATTATCTTGTAAGCAGTAAATTTCTGTTATCTGCTGTTTTTTGCATAAATTTTACATCTTTTCTAAGAGTTTATAGCAAAATATGTACTTAAAGATCACTTTTTTTTTAAGGTTGTTGATGAAACGGACCGATTGCTCAGGGAGTCGTACCAATCTTGGCTACCAACTGTACTTGATTTGACTAAGCTCTAAAGATGATGGCATCTTTCCTCAGGCTGATCATTTTCTTTCTTCTATATTTGGCCCTTTAAAGACCATAAGGAGATGGTGAGCATCATGTTTACTTGGTTCTTTTTAATAATTTACTTAATAATTTTACTTGATGCAATTAGTTCTTAGGATTGATTTATTTGAGGAGATGGTGAACTACGCCAACTCAAGAATTTACTTATTTATTGCATTTGGTCTTAATGAACTGTATTGGGTCCTTATTTGTTGTTGTTTTGACAAATGGTGTTTTAGTGGCGTTGAAAGGGGCTTCAGGGTAAACCTTACCCTAGGCTTGCAAAGATGGTTTTATCTGCAACACTAACACAAGATCCTAGCAAACTTTCTCAGCTGGACTTGCATCATCCCTTGCTCTTGACAGCTGGGCGACAACGTTATAAACTTCCAGAAAAATTGGAATCCTACAAAGTGGTATGCCATCTCAAATGTACTGGTTTCTTCATTTGTTTGTTCTTCATGTGATTGAAACCTGTACTGTTTCTGCCAAAGAAAGATTTCTTATGCACTGCTTTAAAGAAATTTCATTATGCTCATGTTCTACAACTTGGTTTTTTATGTCTTTCATATGCACTGAAGTACTGAGTGTTCAAGTCTGTTTTAGAAAAATGTTGGTCACAAGTACTTATGCTTCTACTGCGAATTTGATATACATGCTTTATCTACAGATTTGCTTGAAACAAAGCTGAAGCCTCTGTGTTTGGTTGCTGCTTCTTCAAAGTTTAGAAGGGGAAAAGTGCATTGTCTTCACATCTTCTGTGGAGTCAACTCACCGCCTATGTGCTCTGTTGTGAACTTCTTTGGAGATATGAATATTAAGATCAAGGAGTATTCACGTCTTCAGCATCAGTCTGTTAGAAGGTAAACTCTAAATTTTACTTATAGTACAGTTCTTAGATCTTCTCTTCAATCATTCTGGAATGATTTGCAATTAGAATTAAATGAAAATTTATCATAGCAAGACTCTAAAGGCCTTCCGAAAAGGAGATTTCTGCACAAGTACATGTTTCCTCTGATGCGAGTGATACGTGGAATGGATGTTGAGGGGGTTAGAAATGTTATCAACTATGACATGTCTCCATACGTGAAGACATATATTCCTATATGACTGGACGAACGGCAAGAGCTGGCCATGAAGGGCGTAGCTACAAATTGTTACGTAAAGGCATGAGGTACTCCTCCAGTAGCTTCTTCATCAAGTTTTCCTGTTCATAATAGTTATTGGTTTCTGAAACCTACGATTTGAAGAGTTTTTTCATACTCTTAAATCGCTTATTCTATTTCCTTGCAGGCAAAACGTTTCGACACTATGTTACAGAAAGCAGATAATGATTCTTTGGTCCTATTCACACTATCCCTCCCAAGTTCAATGGAGCCACTTCGTGAAATTTACACTTCAGGTAGATTTGTCAGCTTTTTCTGTTCTTAATAAACTTTTTGCATATAGGATATTGGCCCAATTATCATTTCGTGGCGAACAATAATGTGAGCTTTATCTTTGGTTTTCACAAGCATTGGAGAAATTGAAAAAAACAGTTGAATCTGAAACGTCTAGGAAGTCCGGAAAGTTTTCTTTTTAAGATACCTGGACTGCGGAAGGCTAAGTTGAAAGACGATTCAAAGCAGTACGACTTCATCTTCTTTTTACCCTTTACTTTGGACTTTAACTTACATAGCCTCTTCAATCTGAATGGTTCAGATTGAGCCATGTCATTAAGAGTGTTTTGTTTTTCTTTGCAAACTGATGGATCTGTGTTAACCAATTGATCCTCCACCATAGCATACTTTATTTTTTATTTTCTTTGTATTTATTTTTTATTTTCTTTGCATCTTGCTTCTCTTTTATTTGATGACTTCAAACTCTGTTGCACAGTTTGTTTTAATGTTATTTTGGGGAATGACTATTGCCAATGGACTTTTTAAGCTATAGCCAAGAGATTTTATTTTATATTAAAAGATAGATTAAATCACGAATTAAAAGTTACAATAGATGAAATGTAATCACAATTTAATAATATTGGAACTTTTGTAAAAAAAATATCATTATAAATATAAATTAAAACCAATTTTTTTAAAAGAAATTCTTGACAATAGCAAAGTCTGTTGGCAATAGTATATTTCCCCTGAAAACAGTATATTTTTATTTTTGTCCCTTATTATAATTTAACTTCTTTTTTTAATACTTGTTAAATTATAATAGATATGTACTATACTCTCACAAATATTATAAATTAGAGAAATTCTTGTATGGAGTTGGCCTAACACCTCATTGTTAGGTATGTCAATAAATTTTTAACATTTGTACGATTTGAATCCAACATGGCACATATGAAAGATGAGTTGGAAAATTATTAATTAACCCAATTAAAAATAAAATACAATCTGAAACCCTTTTCTCTCTCCCCCTCAATAACAAAACCACAACTTTACAATCCGCCGCCGCCTGCCTTATCCGGCCACCGTGCAAGTGCATTTTCATGATCAACTTTTTTATATTCCATATTACTTTTATGGTCTATTCTTCCTCCTATTTTTAGTCAAATTGATGTTTCCTTTACTTATTTTTCATGATAGGCACGATGGTTGGAGATGATCGGAGCGCCACTCAAATCTAGGATGATGGATTTTGGTGATGGTGGTCTTTTCATCTCTCGATGATAGTGGGTGTGACGATTGCAAAAGCCAAATCTATTTTCACGCCACTTAATTCGATTCACTATCGGACCGGTGATGTGTACGATGGCGAGCCGCCTTTCTTCTCATCTTCCCGACGATCGTAAAGCGGTGGTTTTGAGTATTGAAAGGGGGCGGTTTCTGTCGAATACTTCGTATCAATGGGAGAGAAATTTGGTATTTTATTTTCTTAAATTAATTAATTGTACTCATTTTCCAACTCAATATACAACGTGTCATGTGAGATTCAAATTGTACAAATATCATAAATCTATTGACATATCTAACAATGAGGTAATGAGGTGTTAGGTTAAGTTTATACAAGAATTTCTCTATAAGATTACCTATATTAAATATTAAATTTATTAAATATAAATATCCATAAATTAGTAACTTATATATTATTATATTTATATTTATATCTTAAACTATTTAAATTCATGTTTTAACAAGTATAATGTTATTTAATTAACACTTATAATATCCTTTTAATAAAATACATAAAATTCAGATTAACAAATATTTTAAATAAATTATCATTCAGATTCGAAAATAATATCTTAATATTTAGATAATCTTATATTCAATTTCAGAGATCTTAATCTTAATAAAAATAACTAAGTTCCTATGATTCAGATAAATACTGTTTTAGAACTCACACTTGCTATAGGAACTTCATTGGGAGAGAACGGAATCAAGTGTACATGTATCTGATAGTTTAATTGGTAGAGACTATACGATACATGATTATGAACATCAACGCTTGAATTAATTTTCCTATAGAATTGTACCATATGAATTGAAAAGAATCGTGTAGCTATAAATGTGTCTAAGCTAATTAATCACAAGTTAAATTTGCTTCTTTACTCAGAAGCTTCGACAGAAAATCATTCCAGAGATCAATAGGATCAGACAAGCACCAATGAGCACAATCAGTTGCAACTAATTCATTTTTTTTAGGTTAGATTCATATTTATATTACTATAATAATTTGCATATGAATCATGTATTTGCAGGTTTTAACTCGAAATCAAAATAAAAAAGCACCAGACACTGATATATTTAGAGAGATCGCTGACTTGTGTAAGCTAAAATGATAGCTTTGGAAGTTAATTTAAATACAACGATTTTAAGAAGATGAAGTCAATTGAAGATCAGAAGATGAAGTGACGGACTATAACTAGATGAGAAAAAACACGAAAAATTGGGAGTAAGAAAAGATTGGAGAATACAGTGAGAGATAGTTCACGGAGAAAAGCTCACGTGTTTTTTAAAAAAAGTAAAAAGTATCAGTTTTTATTATTGACGTGTAGTTAGATTATAAACGTGTCTATTTAGATCCATCCCTTTAACTCATGTTTGAGTTTTTAATTAATTATTGATAAACATATAATCCTAAAATATTGATTAGAATTGAATCATTAATGCATTTTTTTCCAACTTTAATTATGTGTAAATATATAAAGAGTGTGGGCTGTTAAGATGAATGCACCTACATCCTCATCAGAAACAACTCAACCTTCCGAGTAAAAAAGTGAATCAAAGTCAGGAAATTGAGTTTTCTTTTAAGCTTTTTTTTAACATCATTTCTGAGGGCTAGAACTTGTATCAAATATTGATCTATCACTATCATTGTACCTGAGATTTTTCCAATCTGTTAAAAGTTAAATCACTTCATCAACTTTATGAAATATGATTATATTCATTAGACTACGTCACTGATTTTGGAACTTTTTAAAAAGTAGTTTTTAGATAATTAAATTGGACTGGAGGGAGTAGTATTGTACTATAATTATTTTGTCATTCTTTTCTTTAATTTTTTAATTTTAATTTTTATGGTTTCTACTTTCTATTATCTCAACACAGTAAAGCTTACGAAAAGTGAATGTCAACCAACGTTGATCGTTTTTCAAAATTCCAAAAGATTTTTGTAATTTGAAAAGTCTGTAGTCTTTTGCTTCGGTATTATAAAAAAAGCATGAAATGTGAAGCATGCAAAAATACTCTGCCATCAAACTCTCGAGTTTTTACTCTTCTCAAGAAACTTATTGGCTTAGCATTTAATGGAATTCACCGATTTACAAATTACAACTATAACTTCTTGCATTCCAATTTATTTCATTAACAGTTCATAAACGGATCAATTTAATCAAAATCTGCAGCATTGTTGTTTTGGCTTACTTATTTTTCTTGGAGTACATAAAAAAATTTAAGCTTTGATCTGGGTTTTTTGCATAATAAGAACAAAATATCTTTTGTGTCTTTGTGTGTGTGGCTGCCTGTTTGGTTCAAAAGAAAGAGAGATCTGTAGCCATGGACTGAAGGAAAAGGAAAAAAAGCATACTTGGAAGTAAAAGTAAGAGAAAAAAAAACATAAAGGCTACAATTTTTTGCTTTACCTTGATTGGGATTTTCGGTCTCAATTCTAAGACTTCAATTTCAAGGTTACTTCATTACTAAGCAACTTGTCTGGGAAGTACTAGTAGTAGAAAGTAATGTAATTTTCATTTCAGAATTTTCTCCTCAACTTCTATGAGAAGTATATAATAGAAACTATATTTGATTTGATTTAACACTCTTTATTATTTCATCTTAATTCTTCAAGTCATCATTCATAGAAAAACACTATTTTTCCTCTTCTTTGTTTGTTTACTTAATATTTTTAATAATCAAACATACTCAATTCCAACAGGTTTTAGTGGATTAAATTTCATGGCGGGCAATAGCCAAATTGAGATTTCCTCAGCAAAGTAGGCCACGGCTAGTCACCGGAAGAAGACAACAATTTCCATCCCTTGATGATCAGTATAAAATTCTGTTAAAGAAAGCAAAGAAATTTAAGTACAAGCTTCCTGAATTTCCAATCCCGGAAAGCATCAAAGAGTCGGTGAAAAATAATCAATTGCCTGAAATTCTAAACCAAGGTTTAACGACGGTAAACTATACTACATTTTTCAGTGCATTGCTTATGTTGGAGGAGCTTCATTTGGAGGTAATTAGTTACTGTAATTACTTACTCATGCTTCAATTCCCTTTTCCTCCTTCCTAAATTTCATCTTCCTTTACATTTTACATCAGAGTTTGTTTCCAGTGCCCCCGCAGCAGGAATTCCCTCGTTTTCCGAGGCTATAGAGTAACTATGCATTAGCTAGTGATGTCCCCCCCCCCTCTAAGTATTATCTGTTGTGTAAGTTATACCAGAACAAAATTTTGTTTTGTATTATTATCATTCGATCCTGACATTTGCCCTAGTCTGGACGGTTTGGTAAGATACAGGATTATAATTTCTACCTATATGAGTTCTTCATTACTTTATATGAAAGGAATTATGAGAGGTCATTTCTCGCACATTTTCTTGGACGAAGCAGGCCAAGCTTCAGAACCCGAGTGTATGGTTCCAATTTCCTATCTTTGTCAAAGAGAAACTGTCGTGGTTTTAGCAGGTGACCCCAAACAATTAGGACCAGTTATACACTCGAGAAAGGCCAAATGGTTTCGGGCTTAGGAAAATCTTATCTTGAAAGACTCTTTGAATTTGATTACTACAAAAATGAAGACGAATGTTATGTCACGAAACTTGTTAGGAATTATAGATGTCAGCCTGAAATTCTTGATCTTCCTTCGAAACTTTTCTACAATGGAGAGTTGCTAACATGCAAAGAAGAAGAAGATTCTGGATCTATTCTTGAAAAGCTGAAGTTCCTTCCTAACAAACGGTTTCCAATTCTGTTCTATGGAATTCAAGGATGTAACGAGAGAGAAAAGGTAATCCATCTTGGTTTAACCTAATTGAGGCAATGAAAGTCGTTGAGATCATCAATTCGCTGCGAGCTGTTACAAACGAAGCTGATATCGGAGTGATTGCGCCTTATAAGCAGCAGGTTCTTAAGATTGGGAAAATCCTGGAAACTCAGGGAATACGAAAAGTCAAAGTTGGGAGTGTTGAACAATTCCAGGGCCAAGAAAGAGACGTTATAATTGTATCAACTGTCAGGTCAATGATGAAACCAACTGGCTTTGACCGGATCCATTCTCTAGGATTTCTTAGCAATCCTAGGCGTTTCAATGTTGCCATCACTCGCGCCAAGTCTTTGCTCGTCATAGTCGGAAATCCACACATTGTTTGTCAGGTAAATCTAATTTCCTTCCTTCATATCGGTTTATCGGACTGCTTAGAATAAAAACCAATCCTGATAATTGCTGTTTTTTGTCTTGTACTCGGCAGGATCCGTATTGGGAAAAGCTTTTGAGGTATTGTACTTCCAACAACTCATACATGGGCTGCGCTCTTCCAGACACGCTACCAAAGCTAGATACAACTTGATTCTAAGCGATAAGAAGATGTACTGGCGCAAAATTGAGAAGTAATTTGCCGATTTTTTATTTACTCATTTCCTATTTATGTTGGGATGTTTTTGTCTATTACATTAGCCATATAAATTTTAACATATATTATACCATCACCTCAATCCCCCCTCTACTTATCTCATCTACTACTTTAAATTAATATTTATATATTATTTTCAATTTTTTATTATTTCACATATTTTTCAATCCAACTAAAAAAAAAAGAAAATACTAAAGTCTCCTCCAATTTGAAACCTTTCTTCTTTTTTTTTCCAACATATATTGCTTCTAACTATTACATATGAATATTAACTATATTAATTAATATTTTTATTTCTTTACCGAGTTATTCAAACTTTTCTTTATTAGCACCACTCTTTCTCCCAACAAACACTTCCTCTCACTTTCTCCCATCTCATTTCTTATTCATTCATCATTTCTCAAAAATTATTAAAAAAACAACAATACTTTCGATCACAAATTTTCTTCTCCCTTCACATTAAAATCCTTCTCTTCCTCTTCTTATCTTCCATCACCATTTACTTTCTTTCTACTTTAATATTTTTTTATTTTTTTATTCTTCTACTTTGAAATTTTTGAAGAATTGGGGGGACAACTTACACCAATTTAAATACTAAAAATCATTCTTTCGGAATCTCTAACGACTAAACGCGTCTTTTTCCCCCCACTCCCTACCATCAATCGGAACGGTGCAACAATTCATAACTCTCTCTCTCTCATCTCAATTTGGTTTCATTATTATTACACAGTTAGTTAAAGGGCAGATTCAATTTGGTTTTTTTATGATCAAATGTTTTTGTTTGTTCAATTGGGTTTTATCCTTTATTGGATAATAGTAACAACTGAAGGACTAATATACCGGCGGGCGGGGTATTGCTCTTTTTTGGACGAAATCGATTTTCAAATTAACATTGAACTAACCACGTCTTTTTTAATATTATTTTAATTAAAAATTAACCAACTAACCTAACTTAAAAAACAAAAAAACATTAAACAAAACATCTCAACAATTTGGCAACATCAAACATTATAACAACCACCCTAAAACTTATATACATTTTTATTAGAAATAACTAGAATACCTCAATTATATCTTTACCTTATGATAATTATACAATCTCTCCTCTCCTCTCTTACTCCTCCTATCAAAATACATATATTTTAATTTTTTAATTCATCCATACATCTATTAAATCAAAACATGATTTTGGTTTTAATTCTTCACTAAATCATTTTATATGTATTTAAAATTCAAATATCATATATTTTGATATGAGTATATTAATTTTGTTCAAACAAGAAATCCTCACAATTTAACAAAAACATTCTCAACATCAGATACAATATAGGCTCTATACATTTCTTATCTCCTTTCGAACTTTAAATTGAATTAGGAGATGGTCTCCCTCTTCATTTCTTTATTTCTCTAGCATTAATTTTTGGAAAATCTAGTCACTATTGGAAAATTTTAAAATTTGATTCCTCTTCATGAATACATTCTTATTCTTTCGGCCTTCTCGCCTCCTTCTTTCTTTTCAAATTCTTCCCCTTTAATTACCTGGGCAGTTTGGTAAACTTTCAAGATTATAATCTCTACTTATTTGAGTTCTTGATGAGAAAAGAGTTGTCAGAAGTCTAGACGGCTGCTCTTCCTATTAGTTAGTTCCACTGGTAACTGTCGTCATCGAGGGGGCCCTCTGTTCTGTCTATCAGTCAGTAGCTGCCAACCGAGACCCCTGTAGCTAGCTCTTCTTTACGGGATCCCCATTCTCCCCTTCCCTTAATTCCCCTTTCCCCTTTTCCCTCATTTCCCACATCCCTTTCTTTACTTTTTGATAACGGGACGAAACCTGGCTCAGACAAAGTCCAGAATAAAATAAACATTACAAGACAAATTGAAAGCTTAGTAAAACTAAATTTAGGATTTTATTTCCTTCTGACACCACACAGTTTTTTTATTTATCGACAGTAACTAATTGAGTACCAGGATTCAAAAGTACTGAAATACTGATACAACCAAAAGTTATCTAGGATGTTTTGTCTCCTTTACTTATAGATGTTATGTTCAGATACATGCATGAACTAGCAAAGAAACATGATTCACTTGCATATCATTTTACCCATGTCCAGGTTTTAAACTATTACATCTAGCACTTTATATCTGTAAATGGATGGTTGAAATTCTTAGGATATTCAGATGTTTTTCTAATTCAAAGCATTAAAAGTAGATGTTCATTGATGAAAAAGGCTTATTGTTCTGTACAATATAGAGAATATTACATCATTACATCCCAACACCAATATCAAAATGCCTTGGCCATGGCTCTTCGTCAGGCCATAAAATGGAGAAAACTTGCAAGAACATCAAACATGCATAGCGAAAAATACATCTGTTAAATATTAGAAGCTTCTATATATATGGGCGCTCTCAGTTCTTTGAAACCGGAAAAACACTTTGGAACAGCCCTCTTCTAAAAATAGATGGAAGTGCGTGCTGAATCATGAACGCAAACATTCCTAGATGAGGAGGAAGAAGAAGATGCCGACAATGAAAGAGTCTTGGCAGAAGAAGAAAAGAAGAAGAAGAATAAAAAATGAATCATCTTTCTCCTCTTCACTGATTGTATCCATCATCTTCACTGTTCTAGACCCTCATGACAGTTACAAACTGTGGTGGTGCAACCTCCATTACAAACCTGAGCGATACGGGACATTTGCCATTTTTGTTTTCAATTAGATGAATTCAAACTTTTAATTAAAAGGCTTTGTTAGAGTAGAATGAAGAATTTGAAGACAAGAAGCTTTGGTTTGATGAGGATGAGTTTGAGAAGTAAAGAATGGATGATATTTATAGAGGCTAAGTTTTTTTAGGCTAGAATTGAGTCTTGAGTCTTACTCAGTCTTCATAATTCAAGTTTTTAACAGACTAGTGCCGCCACTAACTTTTTACATTAATTGTGTAGGGCATGTTTTAAGGGTATGTGTCATAATTTGGATAGAAGAGTTGAATTTTTCCAGATATCAGCAAATATATGCAACTTGTTTGTATTACTAGCTTCCATAATATTTCGTCCCAAAATGTGACAGCAAATTTTCAATGAACTCAGACAACAATTCCGTATCTCTGCACTAATTCGAGAATAGTTTTCTGCTCAAGAGGTAATTCAAGGGGTGGGGTGTCATTTGATTTTTCCAATTGATGGAATAGTGATTGTGATGGTTCAATATTGATTTTAAAGCTAGTTGTAAGGAAGATGTATATGAAATTTCTAGCTAACAAAGACTAGGTTTTTATCTTTTGCTTGCAAAGTTGCAAGTTGCCTCTCATTCAAGCAAGGGTCAGATTTTGTTGTGTTGGATTAACATTTCATTCTAGCCGTCCAATATTGCATGCTTATTTGGTTGCATTTCATGTGTTTTTATTTTGTTAGGGGTTTTAATTTCACATGCTTCAATTTACATATATATTCCTCTCTATATACAAGAGAAATTTTTACTCCTCCGTCCCTAATTACTACGTCACTTTTCTTATATAATTTGTAAGAAGACAAGACATAACATAATTATTGACGCATACACAGTAGTACCATTCGAGAATTACAGGAGTCCTAATATTTCATTTAAATTATTTCATGAACTATTAATTACACTGTTAATGATGATTAATTTGAGATTTTAAATTCTACATCTATAATAAATCCTACAACATCTTGCATCCATCTTTGACATTCTTAGTATGAATGATGATCCATCATTAATAGAAAAGCAGCTTTGGGCCGGAAAAACCAGAATGTTATATCCGCAGACCGCTCATATCTCCATCGTCATGGATTTGACCCATTATATATCATGCATATATATATATATATAATTAAGTATTTATGGGATCATGTGCAAATTTTCAAAGATCGACGCTGATGTCTCAGCAACGTACATATAGCATATATAACAATTATATTGGCTTCTTCTTATTCAATTGATCTCTTATCCCTTTTTTTTTTTTTTTTTTTAATTTTATTTCTGTCAATATTATCTGCGGCAAACTCATCTCTCCTTGTCTCAATTTGATCAGTTCCCTCCTCTCATGGCATCTATCTTTTAGTCATTAAATTCACCTTTTTACAGATCAAGCTAGATCTCTTGTCTTATGTAGGATAAGCCCAATTTTCTTTCTCAGATTGTGATACGACAAAATAAGGATTGCTCGTCTGGATTTAATGTTGCATAGTTTGAGATGCCCTTCTTAATTGAGTCACCCTTCTTATCTGGAATGAACATATCTCGACCAAAGAAAATGGTACAGCTACAGAGACAAGAGGCTTTGTAGTTTGCGAAGAGAAAAAGAACAAATCGTCTCAAAGAATCTACACCATCAACGGGACGAGCATCAATGGTGAGGTTAGGGAACATGAGTCCACATCCGAACCCATATCTTGGACAAAAGAGAAGTCTGGATTGCATCTACCGTCTCCATACGCCCCAAAATATGAAGAATAACACTATGTGTCGAGTCACTGAGCCGATCTATATTCTTCTTGTTTATCTTTGCTCGATTCATAATGAGATGAATATGAGATTAAACCTGCAAAATGTCAGATTAAAATACACGTTCAAAACAAGCCGGCAACGCCAGTTAACAATCATCTCGAACTTGAAATGCAATAATATCTTAGAAAAAGGATTAATGTTGAGTCAGGGAGTCAAAAAGATTTACCAAGCATGAAGGATCTCTATTATTATGAAATGATGTTTTTTTCCCAAGCATGATGAATTATAATCTGCATTAAAGGATAAACCGCAATCTTGCCTTCAAGATGGTATCACAATCTTGTTACCATGAATAATATTCATCATTAATAAAAACGCCATGTAGTTTGAGATGGAAGTACGTAGTATATAACATTGCTCCTTCTTCTTATTCAATTGATCACTTATTGATTTTTTTTTTAATTATGTCAATATTGTCTGGGCCAAATTCATCTCTCATTGTCTAAATCTGATCAATTCCCTCCCTCTCATGGCATCTCTCTCTAGTCAAGACTTGCCTCTTTTGAAGCAATTAATTACTTCACTTTAAATTTAAACTCACCTTTTTAAATTAATATCAAGCTAGCTAGATCTTTTGTCTTGTGTATATATATATGCATAGAAAAATATCACGAAAAGATAGTCATGATTGTATTTTATTTATTTATTTATTTATTTTTCAACTTTTTTAACACTAATACTAGTACGTATGACATAATAAAAATGATGAAATAAATTTTTATAAAGAGCTATACTTGAGAAGGTACATATATATATATATATATATGATATATAGGTTTGATAATGGAGCCAATAATGGAAATGGCGATGAAATTAAATGGTGATAGCAAATTTACAAATCAACAAATGTGCACTTTTCGAATTCATGTCAATTATATATACTCCCAATCAAGTCCATTTTCCAGCAACAAGTGTGCGATAGCAAATTTTAGGTCGTTATTAAATAATAAGACATTAGTACGCTAGAATATAAAAAGGAGAGATTTGTTCTTTCGGGAGCCGACTAGATATTTCCTTTTTGCATTGACTTAATAAGGCAGATTAAGACGAAGGAAATAATGAATAGAAGGAACGTCATCACTTGTTTTTTTCACAGCAAGTGGTGTTTTTCCAATCAGATTAACAAGACACAATTTTAATTTTTATTCTCTATAGATATCCTCAAAGCTCGATAACCGTGAGCTAATTTTTCGCTTCAAGTAGAGCAACTGACCACGTAGAAATTTTTTCAAGTTACAATTTTATTAATATTAGTAAGTAATCGTATTAACTTATGTATAGAAGTTTTGGAATCATAGATATTGAAAGAAATTTTGATGAGTTATTAACTAAAATGTTTATGACTCTCTTGAGATTTGAATCTCTGAAAAAATTTGCGTGCATGGTTCCATAATATAATAATCCGTGAAATTATGTGTTTATATTTCTCTGTTTCTTCTTAATTTCTACCAACTGAAATCCTAGGATGCGAGTCACTTAAACAGGAAAAATTATCGGACTACACACCACGTCATCATTTACACATGTGTATCATATATCGAACACGTGTAATTTTCGGGATCCATATAAGATATAAAATTTATTTCGCCCTTCCCCTCGGTCCTCAAGGTTCACAATTCCTCTTAATTATAGGGTATAATATTGAAATTAAACCTCTTATAGATCCTGGAAATTCCACATGTCAAATAATGATTTGTTTATGTAAGTGATGACGGATTACATAATCTACACACAAAAATTTCTCCTTAAACAGTCGATACATAAATTGAAGAAATATTTGCATGTGTAATTGCAATTCCTAATGGCGTATATAATGGCTAATTAGTTTTTTTTTTTTGTTTTTTTTTTCTTCATGTCCATGCCTTCATTGATCTTGATAGTATTAATACATGAATTCTAGCTATTGCTTAGGAAAGTATTAAGCCACAAGAAGGTTACAAGCTCTTGAGCTCATGACATGATACATGACGTCTATCTATATATATTATGCGTGCATGGAGGGTAAGTATCAAGAAAAGCATATATATGATCTCAAGTGAGAACGTAATTTTCGACCAAATCAATTCATCTTTGAGAGGAAACTACCAAGAAAGGAAAAAAGGTTAAGACTATATTGTCTCAAAACGATAATATTACTTAGCTGGGTGGTGCCCAACAGTGTTATAATTGTCCATATATATACAAGTTGAGATAGAAATTCTTCAGATCGATCATTATATATATATACACACACCGTTGAAAAACGTTACACGTCTTCACAAAAGATTTAAGTTCGAAAGAGATATGCATCATGAATTTACCAAGTCATTTAAATTTTATTTCTACACTCCTAGCTATATCATATTAAAATTATTTAAAATGACATATAACATGTTCTGAAATGGTTTCTAGAAATGATAACACGAGTAATTTTAAGCAGGAAGCAAGTTTCTTCCAAGAGAGAATTGGAGAATAATTTTAGGTTTACTAATTGTTTGGGTTTTAATTCTGTTGAAACTTTAGTTGAAGAAATTTATTGTTATATTCTATGTCTCAAAAATGGAGTTTAAATTTTTCAATATAAATTTGAGATTGAAAAATTTACGCCTATTTTAAGACTAAGACAGTATTATTTTGTTAACGGCCGGCTAGACTTGTGACTTCTCATATACGTACATTCCATGATTTCTAAGACTAATTTTTATGTCTTTCCGAGTATCCTTCTTGGATAGAGTAGCCTTTAGTTCCATAAGTTTTCGATAAAACTATATATAAGGTCGTTGTTACGATTAATTGACACAAACCGTCAAATTAAGCAATGGTACGGCTTCCCTCGACAGCCTACCAAGTACTATTATACAGCATCACGTGTGCCCTCAAGATCAGGGCACTCAATCTCATTAATTCATTAATTTTTCCTTCAAATTATCGCTAATTGAAGACCTTTATTATTAATTTTATAGTGCCTTTTTGCCTAATAACTCCACTTTCATTAATAATCATGTTAGTAGGTCCTAATGTTTGATCAATTACGCACTTTAAATTTAAACACTCGAAACAATATATAACATTTTCCAGCCTCTTTTCTTCATGCAGACATTGTTTCGTTGCCGGCCGCCTCATCCACACTACAAGGAATAAAAAGCACATGATGGTTTCCAACACGTAGAAATCAAGTTTCTTTTTGTATGGCCATTTCGATACATATACATTTTAATGGACCCCCATTTTAATTACTTAATTTGGCCATATATACTTTTAGAGATGCATGTCTAATAATTAATATTATACTCTCTTTTTATTATTTATGAATATTACTATTATACTTTATCCGTATCAAATTAAAATATATGATATTTTGGAATTTTAAGTTTATTTATGTCAACATATAATCATTTAATAATTTTTATTAGATATATATTTATAAGAATAAATTTAAAAATTTAAAATATCATGTATATTTTGATATGTAGACGTATCATATTAAGGTTTAAATTTTACTAGTACTCTTATATACATATATATACGGAATTTCAGCTGCTATCTTATGTATTTCTTTTACACGCTAAAAACTAACACCTAGCCATATCTATAAATGAAAGGCATGGCCAGCAAATTTAAGCAAGCTTAATTTCCTTCTTAGTCTTCCTTTCCAATTCTCAACTAGACTTCACTGAGCTAAGTTCTTTTTTCTTAAGAAAATGGCCAGTGCTAAAATAGCCATTTTATCTGGAACAATCCCTTCTATGCCGTCCTCATCTTATTGCGAATAATCCACCAATAATGTTGACACCATTCTCTGCCGTTGCGCCTTCTAAGTTTCTTATCAATTCCAGGCTCGGTATTCAGATAACCTTGGAGACAATCCATGAAGAAGAAGAAGACAATACCAATATTAATGTCAATATCGAAGAGCAACAACAACTCGATTGCATTCAAAACCACCATCGCCTGTAACTTCGCTCGTATTTATCCACTTGTTTCTTAGAAATGAAGATCAGTGGACATTTTCCGGCATC
The DNA here is from genome assembly GCA_024708375.1 of Oxalis stricta. Lineage (NCBI taxonomy): Eukaryota > Viridiplantae > Streptophyta > Magnoliopsida > Oxalidales > Oxalidaceae > Oxalis > Oxalis stricta. The sequence continues at coordinate 17,143 of JANIEQ010000825.1, read as the reverse complement.
TTATGCTCATAATAACTGCCATTGCCATTAATGATGAAATATAGCTACTAGTCTTAATTATGATCTTGTTGAATTAAGTATATATCTTATGATCTTGGAATAGAGTCAATATTATATCTTCCTTTAGGTGTGGTTCGTGCGAGTTTTAATGTCAACTTTACCTGATGTTTGGCCAGTTGATATTTTCTTTATAAAGTTGGAGAAAGACTGAGTACTGTAGGTACGTAAAACTTAGAAATAAATAAATAAAATTTGTTCCAATAGCGATTATTAGATCAGAAAACCATCCGACTGGTGCCAAATTAAGCCGGCCAAACTCACCCCTTCCTAGTAGCTTGTCGACAAGCTTCACAATATTATGTAACTCCTTGTTATCCATACAAAAATACTACCTCCATGCAAATATTTACGTACAATTTATACGTAAAAATTTGCATTTAATTTGTGTCAGTAGATAGTAAATAAAATAATAATCATTGAATACCTTTGTTTACCGTTAAATAAACTAAATAAAAGTTTACAATACTCTATCATGAGTTGAATAAGATATCATATGATTCACCTGTTTTACATAATAGACTTGTTACAAAATGGGAGGATATTCTATTAGCCTAAACTCCTAACCCATCCATCATTAGATAAAAATCCAGATTCCCAATTTTAATAAGTTGTTACTCTAATCTGCAACGAAGCGAAACTGGAGCATTCAGTCCAATGTTTTCTCAATCCTTACCTGCATCCCCTGCAAATATCATCAAAGTTAATTCATTCTTAACAGTCGGGAAATCCAAATTAATAAATGGACTTCAGAACAGAAATCACCAATTAACATCTAAAAGGTTCATATATTGATGCAAACTCTAATGATAGTACTCTGACAAAGTGCCAAAAGGACATTTGAAGGAAAGTCAAGTATCATATATTCATATTCATTTTTATTCACAAAGTGAAGTCATTTTTAAAGTCATCTGGAGAGTATCCGTATGCCATGAAAATAAACGAGGATGCCATTCTCTATGTCATGCTTCGACTAAATATATAGGATGGATATCAGTATGCCATAAAACAATTAAAGCAACAAAATTCTAAGAACGAGTAAATTCACTGGAAATAAGATGCCATTGAAATCATTTGAACATACGGGTAGAGGCAAAGGACGAAATGCGAACAAAAATAAAAATGTGCAGGCACCTTTCAAAATTCAAGAACAGTTTGAGGACCCCAAGCAAGAAAGTTTTCACCAATGTAGGTAATAACAAAAGATTGATAGTCAGTGATCCTTGTCCGCTGTTGTGCACGTCCTTTCAAACTTTTGAAATGGAGAGGGCAATTGTTCCATTAGACTCAGGGAACTCAGAAAGAACCTTTCAATAAAACAAATCAGAGATAAATCAGAGAAACATTAAATGGCCCATATATAAAGCTATCCATTTAGGTTGCCACACATACGTTGTTGCTAAGAGCTGGCTTCAAATAATGAAATAAAAATTATGCAAACATACCTTTATAGTAACGGTTGATAAAGTGAGAGATTTGGCATCACCCAACTCTTTCAAGAAATTGAGAAATTTCGTAGCAGATGCATGTCTTTCGGATTGAAGTGGGTGATAATGGTTTGTAGGCATACCATCAAAATGAATCTTCACAGACTCAAGATTGGGACACTTATCTAGAGACATAACTAGATTCCACAGAGTTGTCGCTGAGAAGTTGATGGAAGCAAGCCTTGGTGCAGATATCTTCATCCTAAGTGGTTCTAGATATAACCTTCCCGTTGTAAGGTTATTGATCACCAAGTTCACAAGTTTAGGACAAGATATAACGAACTCTCCAGAGTATAATGAACAATCTGTCATGATAAGATTCTCAAGATTTGCACAACTCAGCAAAATATTACAGGTTGAAGTAACGTTGTTGAGATGCAATGTCGTCAAAGTGGCAGAAGAAAAAGGTTTCGCCGGTAATACTAATATCATTTCTTCCAAAGATAGACTTTTCAAAGATCGACAGGTTACAACTCGAGAGGACGGCTTGTAAAAATTGTATATTTGATCAGAACGAGAAATCCTAAGGTGTTGGACTTGATTTAATGTTGCATAGTCTACGATGGCATTCACAACTGCGTCATCCGAACTCTCTGCAGTGTAGAAAAGGCTACAACTATGGAGATTGGAGGCGTCATAGTGATTGAAGAGAAAAAGAACGAAATTTTTCAAAGAGTCTAAACAACCAAAGGATTCATAATCAGTATTGATACGGATGCTAGGAACTTGAGTCCACATACGACTCCATCTCTTGGACAAAACACAAGTCTCAACCGTATCCACGGTTTCCATAAAACTAAGAATGTGATGAATTAAGCTATCAGGCAAATTACTGAGCCTATCAACTCTTCCTATATTCTCATTGTTTATACTCAGTAGATTCATCATGACATGAGAGAGCACACTAATTAAAGCTTGTACGTATTCCTTCAGAACTCTACACACACATGAAAAAATTAAACCTACAAACAAATAATTTTCAATCCATCAAATTCATATATAAATAAACAAAATCAAAATTCATATATAAACAAAATCAAAGACAACATTTAACATGCCCATTAATTATCTTCCGATTACTTACCTTCGCCTGACGGCTGCGGCGTCGCAACTACTATTGCTCCACCGTCTGCTCTGCTCTACTCTGTACTTTGGGATTTTAGAACTATTTGCAAGCAAGCCGAAAACTTAATGAACCAAATCGATCTATCCTTAAAACCAGACCGAGTTACTGGAGCTTTTATAGGATCCCGACTTGTAGGCTTGTTTAAAAATTCCGAGTTGTAGCCTTGTTTAACGATTCCTAGTTGTAGGCTTGTTAATAGCTTCCCAAGTCGTAGGTTTGTTTACAAGATCCCGACTTGTACGATTGATTAAAACATCCCGAATTGTAGTCTTATTTAAAATCCCGTGTTGTAGGCTTGTTAGTAACTTCTCCACTTGTAAGCTTTTTTATCCGGTCCTGACTTATAAACATGTTAAACATTCTGAGTTGTAGCCTTTTTCGATACATCCCGAGTTGTATGCTTGTTTAGAGCGTCTGTTTGTAAATCGTCTCGGCCAGAAAACTTTGCATCATTGCTTGGCGATCTCAGGATATAGTATTGTGACCAAACCATCCTAGAATAGATCACCAAAACCAAGTTGTATATTTGTTCTGAAGAAATTCCTACGATTCAAATTATTACATTTGATTCGGAATACATTTTATAACAATACTAGCTAGAAGGACCAGAAGGAAGTGATCAAATAAGGAGACAAGGTGAAACTAAGATAATTTCAACATAGAATATATCTGCAACTGAAAATGAATTGAGAGAGGTATGCTGCATCAATCTTAACTATTCTTTAGTACCTGAGTTTTTGTTTAATGTCGGAACTTCTACCGCATTAATAAAATATTTCGATTTTACTCAATTCTGACTTGATAAAAACCACTTTAACTAGTTTGGATTTTAAATCGATAAATCCGCGTTTTTAAAGCGGATTTGGAGTCTGTGAAGTATGAAATATGATGAGATTTGATAAAAATATAAATATATTCACTCCGTATTCGAGATAAATAAAGTTTTCAAAATCTATGGATGTATTGAATATTGGTCTACCTTTATATTATTATATTTTATATTTGGTATTTACTGAGTGTATTGTCACTCATTCAAATACTCTATTATTTTTCTTTGCGTTCATAAATTAAGCGGTTCGAGAAAGCGCATAAGGATTTCGAGTTCGCCTTTCTTGAAGGTGGTATATTCTTTTTATTCATTTTTTCTTAGAATTTATTTCGTGTTAGTAGAATAAGACATAAATATAAATTAATTATAATAACTTAAATAATTTAATACTTATTAATTAAGAAATTATATTAGGCTGGCCTTAATCTCGAGTTGAGAAGGTTAAGACGCCGGTCATGACTAGAGTGATTTTTAGATCGTGTTTCAAATAGAACCTATAAATTAAACAAATAATATATATACTAGAGAAACATTTCGTGACACTACTCCGTTCCAAAATAATTACCAATATTTTTGTAAATTATTGATCAGAAACATTTTGGGACAGACTTAATATAAAGATATCCATTTAGGTTGCCACATGTGTTAAAAGGTTAACGTCGTTGCCAAGAGATTATGCAAACATACCTTTATAGTAGGGACTGATAAATGGAGAGATTTGGCATGATCCATATCTTTCAAGAAATTGACAAAATTCTTAGTATGAGTATGTCTCGGGTGCTCAGAAATGAATCCTCACAGACTCTAGATTTGGACAGCTACCAAGATATATTTTATCCAACATAAATCCCACTAAAAAATTAAAGGTTGCAAGTCTTGGTGCACATATCTTCATCTTATGTGATCTCCAAGTCTTGATCATCAAGTTCTCAAGTTTTGGACAAGAAATAGTGAACTCTCCCGAATGTAAAACGTCGCAATCTGTCATGACAAGATTCTCAAGATTTGCACAACTCAGCATGATATCAGTGACGGTAGAAACTTTGTTGAGATGCAATGTTGTCAAATAGGCAGGATTAAAAGATGTCGTTAATTCCAATACCACATTATCCAGTAATACACTTTTCAAAGATGGACAACTTGCCACTCGAGGAGAAAGTTCCAAACAATTGGGATATTCATCAGAACAAGAAATTCTTAGGTGTCGGATCTCTTTTAGTATCGCATAGTTTAGGATGACATTCACAGGTTGGCCATCAAAAGTCTCATCCAGCGTAGCAAAAGCTTAAACTATGGAAGTTGGAAGCGTCATAGTGACTGAAGTGATAAAGAAGGAAATCTTTCAAAGAGTCTTCAGTGTGTAAGTAATCAGTATTGATGTTGAGGCTAGGAACCTGAGTCCATAGACAATTCCATCTCTTTGACAAATAAAAAACTATGTGAAGAATTAGGCTATCGGGCAAGTCACTAAGCCTGTCAACTCCCCCTCCTACATTCTCATCATGGCTTGCTAGGTTCCTCATCTAAATCTTGTATGTATTCCTTCACAACTCTACAGAAAAATTAGACTCAAATAACTTAATTAACCTACGTACGAACAAATACTTTCAGTCGAATAATTAAATTCCTAAATAAGAATTGAATAGTTAAATCAAAGAGAAGGTTGTGCACACCTATTAATCATCGATTGCTTGTTCCACCACCAACGTACTCTGTAGTTGCAAAGCTAAATTACCTGCTATTCGTGTTCAAACCTAGTTTTATTAGCTAGAAGCAACTAATCCGTGGGACAGATTCGCGATGGACATAATATTTAATAGATAGATTTTATAAGTAAGAGTTATTATCTCATTGAAATTTATCATTAGAAGTTAATTACCATGTATAGGAGTTATACGTACCTTATATTTCCTTTTTTCTAAAAAAGAAAAAACTAGATTTGTCAATAAAATCACTTAATTTTGCTTCTTCCTATGGCTATAACAGAAACGATGATTTATCACTTAACAAGGCCGAATTTCTGGGTCATCATAGCCCACGCATATGAACCAACTGAGAAGAAAAGATATTGCCATCAAAAATAGATGAAATTTTTATATACAATTTATATTGAAAAATTTCACATTTATTTTGAAGTGGAAATAATATTAAATAAATTTTAATTAATAAGATGACAAGCGGTCATTGTTTCGCTAATCAGGACCTGACTCGGTTATACATTTTGGTTGGTTTATCAAAAATTTTGAATCTATATATTGTTCGAAAAATCCTAGTTGGGTATTGACAATTATGTAAAACAAATCCAACTAGCTAGGAGGAAAATTAAAGACACGAACTACTTCAATTTCTTGCAAAAGAGAACAAATTTTTGGATGCTTATTAATGTAATTTGGCGTCTAATCAATGATTATAATGAGTTGATTATCATAACATCCACCTGTTAATAATATAGACTTACAAAGTGAGAGGATATTAAACTCATGAACTTCTATTCTATCATTTTTATTTTTATGAGTGGTCGAATTAAATTGTGTCAATTGCATGAAAATTTATCATAAAACATATAAAAATCCAGATTACACAGTTCCCAATTAAGTTTAAAGAGTTGTTAATTTAATCTACAAACGGGTCTAATTAACTTCAGCTAGCATTCAGTCCGATGCTTCCTCGTTCTTAGCTGCATCCCCTGAAATCATTCATAAAGTTAATTCATTTGGATGCATATCAGTAAACAGAATTGTTAAATTCACCAAGCATATAAAGCAATGATAATTACAACAGAGCAAATGTATTGGAAGAAAGATACTATTAATTACAAACACTAAAATGGAAGATACCTTATAAAAATTTCACAACCATTTAAGCTTTAAGGTTTCTTCTTGATCCTTATCCTCTTTTAGAAATTCCAAATTATGATATGGAGAGGTTAAACTCTTCATTAGATCAGGGTATTCAGAGAGTGACTTTTGATTAAACGAATACAAAATTAGACAAACATTTAAACATTGGAATTAGAAATAACTGAGCATGCTCCAAACACAAAACGAACTAGAAATGATATATATACATATATAAAAAGTTAGTACTATATGCAATAATGTTGCTAGTTAACAGCTTCACCTTTAAAGTAGTGGCTGACAAAGTGAGATATTCGGCATCACGTCCCAACTCTTGCAAGAAATTGACAAAATTCATAGCAAATATATATCTTTCGAGCATATCTGTGCGATGCTCTATATCCATACCAACAAAATGAATCCTAGCGGACTAGAGATTAGGACACCTATGATCAAGAGATATCTTAAGATCCTATACACCTTCCACTGAAAAGTTAAAGGTTTCAAGTCTTGGCGCAGATATCTTGATCTCATGTGTTGGTTTGTACTCGACATCCTCATCCACATTGTACCAGATCTTCAAGTTGACAAGTTTAGGACAAGATATAACGAATTGTTTCAAGGAACATATCTAGCAATATGTCATGAAAAAACTCTCGAGATTTGCACAACTCAGCGAACTGTCACAGACTGTCCGAACAGCTTTGAGATGTAGAGTAGTCAAAGTGGCGGAGGAAAAAGGTAGCTGTAAATCCAACATCAATGTTCTTTCCAATAATAGACTTTTCAAAGATCGACAATCGAGAAGGTAGATTGAAGAAATCGTAGGAGAAATGACAGCAAGAGATTCTAAGGTGTCTGGCTTTATTAAATATCGCAAAGTCTATGATGACATTCACAAATGCTTGATCCAAGTAATCATTTGTGTAGAACAAGCCACAACTAAAAAGATTGGAGGCGTCATAGCGAGCGAAGAGATAAATAAGATAATTTTTCATAGCGTCTAACTTACCAAAAAAGGAATCAGTGTTGATGTTGAGACTAGGAACCCTCGTCCATAGACGAATCCATCTCCTGGACAAAACACATGTCTTAACTACATCAACGATTTCCATGAAACCGAGAATGTGAAGAACTAGGCAATCGGGTAAGTCACTGAGCCTGTCAATTCCTATCTCTTTGCTTCCTAGTAGATTCATCTCGATGAGCTCAGCAAAGCTCGTATTATTCCTAATTCCTGCACAACTCTAAGAAATTATCTTAAACGCACAAAAAAAAAATTGCTATCAGAATTGTAGATTCAAATTAAACCTAGAAACAGATTATTCAAGTTTCTTAGAATACAAAAGAAATAAAATCGTCAGAGAATAGTATCCTCCCTACCCGGTTTCGTCGGACGGCAGCGGAGTTTTAACTGAAGAACGGTTTAGGTGTTTTCACAAGCCAATCACGACGACGAGTAGTTGTGAATATTTTCGTGAATGGGTTCTGAAACGAACCAAATCGAATTGTTTTGTAAAGTATTTAATAATGATCACATCGGTTTAAGAACCAAAACTATATCTGATACGAGAAATGATTGGCATAGAAGCTTAATATAGAAAATAATATAATGATTCATATTTCTAACTAAATTTAATATTTTAATTATTTTTATTTTAAAATTAAAAAAATAAAATTTAAAATTTTTTATGCTACATTTCATCGTTTAACGAGTCTTTATATTAATCGTTATATTAAATCTCTATGTCAAGAGTTACGCAACTAATACGGTTCTAATTTGATCCGAACCAGTTTTTAATTCAATTCTTGAAGGAAACCGACCCTTCACCACTCAAACTCTGATGGAACTGATTGCCTCTCTTTATTTTTAGGCCAAAAGGAGTATAAAATATTCTGTGCGCCAAATTTATCTTCAGAGTATAAAATCTAATTAATTCCTTGATTAGAAAATAAGAACAAGATAATTCTAGAATCGTGGATCAACATAATTATCTAATAATTAAAACATAATTATCTAATGATTAAAATATTGACTCTTCCATCTCATCATAAACGCGTTTGAATCCCGTGAACTTAAAAGAAATAAGAAGAAATAATTCTAGTATGTTTTCATAATTTTATTTTTATTCGTTCATTCAACGGTCAAACTTTGTTGTTCTGTATTAAAAATACAACTAAAAAGATTATTCAAAAATTTCTGGTATGCTAATTTAATCAACAAAAAATAAAAAAAAGACTAATATTTGTTAAAGTTCTAATTCTAGACTTTTTTTGAGGGAAAAATTTCTGACGTGGCATTTTATGGGCCATTCATTGGTAGCATGGGGCCAACCACTTTTCTGCTATATTTCTCGTCTTTTCTCACTATATATACATACAGAAATTAATTAGGTTTTCTCAAAATAAAATTTTCACTGAAGTTTTTTTTAATAAAAAATTTCAGTGATAAGAAATAACATATATCTTTTTCTATTATCGTATTTAAAAGCATGACAATGCAAATATATGGTGAAGTGAGACCAACTTTTCTCATAACCCATAAGAGATGTTCAACAAGTCCTAAACTGGAGACCATTGTTGAAGACGAAGAAGGAAATATTATTATATCATCTTCTGGTTATTTTAATCTTCATAAGAAAGTCTTCATTGTTCTTCCGGTTCTAATTTCCCTCGTATCTTATTTCTTGATCGAGGTATAGGCGCATTCTTTAATCGATCGATGAATCGCTAAGAAGATGATCAATTAATATTATTTTTTGATTTTTTTTCTTTCCATTGAAAACTATTTAAATAAATGTATAGAATCGATCTTCATTTTGTGAAAAGAGAAGAAATTTATATCTGTTTTACTAATTATATATTGTTCTTAATTTGTTTCTGGTTAATGATTTCTTTAATATCTCACATTTTTTAGTAACTTGTCTATCATTATTACGTTCGAAATATCCACATATATATTTCTAAAGTTTCATAACGAAAATTTTCTAAAGAATTATACAAGTTGGAATTGAGAACATTTTATTGATCAATCAATCATTCAGTAATTATGTAAACAACTCCTCAATGCATGATGAAAGCTAAGAAAAGAGATTTAATCATAATCATTCTGCCTATTGAAAATGTTATTACTCTTTTCAAACTGCTATATAAATTTCATCTTAAACATAGATAAGTATTCAAAATAATTGTAGAATCTTCTGAAGAATGTCTGTAAAATTGTATATTTGCCAGTCAAGAAGAGTCGAATTAGCTTTTAAGTGCAGTGCAATTGCAAAATAATTATAATTTCCATACAAGTCAAACTTCTGTGTCGTGATATGAACATCCAATATCCATAGTTTTTTTTTTGTTGGGACATCAATCATTGTATCATTATTGAATAAGAAGAGTGTATAATACAACTCAATACTTCAAAAGCAAATGCAGACTTGCCCTGCATTTTACAAAATCAGTGACAAAAACATACTAATTCATGTATTTTCAAGTCAAAGGTGGGGAATATATATTTTAGCCTATCTATTTACAAATATCAACCCATTCCCTATGATCAGATTCTTTGTCTAATAGAGCAGCGAAAACAAAATTGTATCCTTGATGTTCTTTCAGGGGTGGAGTCCCTTGTTTTACAATTCTCCGTATCTGGAATTGGGAAATTCTTGGAATTATGCTTCCAGAAATTTCATTCGAATTAATTCGAGGATTGCATTTTGCGACTCCATATAATTCGATCCTAGAATTGCTCCGATACAAAGCTAAAACGAATAAGAGATGACTCGTATCGAAATTTTATTTTATTTTCTTGAACGGATAGCTTGGAACAAAATAAATTGAGAAGAGATCAAAGTAAGAATTTCCCTGAATGATTTTTAATGCCAATATTTTGCAAAACTAAACAACATTCCAAAGGAACTCCATGATTGATTTATTAACAAATTAGTTAATATATGATAATAACAATATTCTGTTTCCTCTTTCTTTCTGATCAATAACAAATCATGGTCAGGCCAAATCCTTGTAAATCAAGAAATACAAGATAAAAGCAAGTATCACAGGAAGAACAATGACAATCCTCCAAGGGACATGAACGTAATTCTCCGGACTTTCTTCTATAATAGGCTCCAATTTCGGATACCTTGAAGAAGAAGAAGAAGAAGAAGATTTCTGATGAGTTATCATAAGGGCAGGTGCAACTTCTCCTCCCCAGTTTTGAATGTACCTCGCCCCCTTTACCATTTTTTAAATAAAAATTGAATCTTTTTCGGAGACTGGTACGACAAAGATTGTCAATCAGCCTTTGATCTGCATATAATAAGAGAGAGATAGAGATTTTTGAGTCTGTGAAAATTGATATTATTATGGAGGCTTAAAAGCTATTATGGGAGTTTATATAGGATTTCAAGGCAATGATTTGTTATTATTGTGCAAATTGTCAAACAACCCCTTCAGTTTGACATAATGTAATATTTATCCCTATAATCGACAAAACCATAAATCCGCAATCACCCTCGTAAAGTTCGATTATATTTTAATGCTGTTTTAATCACAAAAGATGGATATTATGGTAAGGTAAGTAATAGATATTTAACTGAGATTTTAAGGGGATTTTACAATCTTGTGAAAAAAAGGGAGTAAAACATTACACTAAACTAAAATCTAGGGGTGATTTTTGCAACTTACAATTTGTTAGGGCATTACCAAAATTAGGGGCAAGAGTCAAATTGGTTGGCAACGGAGACCGAAAATTGTGAAGATGATGAACCCACCCACATGAGCAAATATAGGTTTGAAGCTTTTTATTTTGTCTTTTGTTTTGTTTGTTAAAATAAAAAAAAGAGGGTCGACATCGACAGCTAGATCTTTACGGTTGTTGGGAGTAATTGAAATAAGAAAAATCTTGACTATAATGGTTATGGTTATGAAAATGTCTTGTTTAATTTGGACTAGTATTAGATGTGATTGTGAGTGATGGTCTACAACCTATCATGTTATATTGCTATGCATGTTAGCGGTTTGTAATTTTGTATCGGTATATGATTAAAAATACTAACAAATATATTCTGGATTTATGAGAGTGAAATATTATGAGATATTTTTATGGGGTTCTGTCATTATTTAGAGTCTTTTATTTTATATATAATGTTATTTTTATTATTTTTAATAAAAATTATATGTTTTTAAATAAATTTTGAACAAACAAGAGGTTTAATTTGTTTTTGATAATATTCACAATGAATAGAGTAAAATGGAATATGTACCTAATATAAAATGAATAGATCATGAATATCTTTTTCTTAAAAAAAGGGTTTAATTTGTTTTTTATATTCATATTCATATCTTATCATAATTTAAGTATTCTTTTAATACCTCAATACATGCCTTTTGTAATAATTCATATTCCTCATGAATTGAACATTCAATTTTTCGATGGAAGAACGTCCGAACCATTCGACCATTACACTAAAAATGACGTAATGGTTGAGATATTTTGAAGATGAATGATATGGTATTTAGCTGAGTAAATTACATTAGACGTATAAACAAATTAAATAATCTTTTGTAATGATTCGTTTTTAAAACGCTTCTCTCAAAACTTGCACCATAATTTACGGATAAAATGCTACAAAATTGTAAAGTATCGATTCACAAATCTTTGTGATTTTATGATTATATACATGAAAAGCATAAAGTCAGAAATTAGTTGCCTTCTACCGTTCCTCGCCCGCTAAAATGCTTGGAACTCAACGGCCAAGAGTACAATTCCTTATCAACGACATTTTCTCTTTCAAATTCTCTCATTTTCCCGCCACCCAAACAAGACCAATCACTACTTTACCTTCTCTGCTAAACCTCTGCAAAAACCCACATCAACTCAAACAAGTACACGCGGATTAATCATCCATTATAGCGCCCTCCATCAAAGCCAAACACTTTCTTCCACACTTATCGAGTCCTACGCCGATTTTGGCCTCCTCAATTTCTCTCGAAAGATCTTCAATTCTACATCGACCCAGACCCACTTCTTTACAAGTCATATATCAGGAGTTTATTCAAGTTTGGTGAGTATGAACAAACCCTCTTGGTTTATAATGACATGCCATAATAAAATGTCTATCTACCCTGATGAGGAAATTTTATGCTTCGTATTGAAAGCTTGCTCCTTTATGAATATTGGGTATGGGACAATGATTCATTGTCATCTGCTTAAATTTGGTTTTGAGTCATTCGATTTGGTGGGCGATGCTTTGATGGTGTTGTATGAGAAAGCCGTAGTGATTTGGAAAATGAGCATGAGGTGGTCGACAAAATGTCGCAAAGGGTTTTGAGTGATTGGAATGCTAAGATATTTCAAGCTTATCGAAATGGGAATGCCAGCGAAAGTTTTCGGCTTTTTAGTAAGATGAGAAGAGAAGGTGTGGTTCCCGATACAGTTATGGCGATCAACTTATTGAGGTCAAGTACTGGTTTGAACTCATTGAAGTTAGGAAGGGTAATTCATTGTGTGATCATCGTAAATCAGCTGAATAACAACTTGCAAGTGGACACTGCATTGCTGTCTATGTATTCTAAATTGGGTAATTTAGAAGACACGAGATGTTGTTCGAAAAAATGCCAGAGAAAGACCTTGTTGTCTGGAATATCATGATATCTGCATACTCCCAAAATGGATTTCCCATGAAGTCCCTGGAGTTGTTGCGAAGTATGGTGATATCTAAGGTCAGAACTAGACTTGTTTACAGCAATTCCCATAATTTCTTCAATTAGGCAGTTGAAATATGCTACAGTGGGGAAAACAGGTTCATTCCCATGTATTGAGAAACGGCTCAGATTATCAAGTTTCTGTTCACAATGCCTTGATCGACATGTATTGTGAATGTGGCCAGCTAATTTATGCACGGAAAGTCTTCGATTTGGTGACAGAGAAATCTGTGATTTCCTGGAGCTCAATCATAAAAGGATATGCAAACCATGATCTATCTCTGGATGCTTTGTCACTATTTCACAAAATGAAACTGGATGATGGAGTTAAGGTTGATTTCATAACGATGATCAATATCTTACCGGCTTGTGTAAAATCGGAGCATTAGAACTGGTGAAGTACCTACATGGCTACTCGTTCAAATCTGCTCTAACTTCATTGTCATCGGTAAACTCTGCTATTCTGATCAGTTATGCTAAATGTGGATGCATAGAGATGTCGAAGAAGCTTTTCGACAGAGGAGAGTGTCGACGATAAGGATATAATCACTTGGAACTCGATGATCAGTGCTTTTGCCAAGCACGGAGATTGGACGCAATGTCTCAAACTCTACGAAGAAATGAAGCGATCAAATCTCGAACCCGATCTCCTAACTTTTCTCGGATTATTGACGGCTTGCGTAAACTTAGGTCTGGTTAAAGAAGGGAAGTTACTTTTTAAGGAGATGACTGAAAACTATCGCTTTGAACCTAACAAGGAACATTATGCATGCGTCGTTGATTTATTAGGACGTGCCGGAAAAATCGATGAAGCCAAAGAACTCATAAAGGCAATGCCTTTTGAACCAGATGCTAGGGTGTGGGGTCCCATGTTGAGTGCCTGTAAGCTGCATCCTGAGACCGATGTTGCTGAGTTTGCAGCCGAGAAGCTTTTCACCATGGAACCGAAAAATGCTGGAAACATTGTTTTAATCTCTAACCTATATGCTGCGGCTGGAAAATGGGACACAAAGGTGCTGAAATGAGAAAATTTCTCAGAGACGCGGGATTGAAGAAAGTCCCTGGATGTAGCTGGCTGGAGATAAGTGGAAAAGTACACAATTTCTCGAATGCTGATCGATCACATCCAGAAGCAAATGCTATATAAGCAACTTACTAGGAAAGTTAGGAGATCGAGATCAAAGGAGATTAAAGAAAGAGGATTGGAGAAAATGTGCGCTCACAGCTCTTATGTTTTAGGTAGTACCTCTAAAATTTAGCATATTTTGGTACCGGTCGGCCAGTTTTAACTTGTCAGCCGATCAAATGGCAAATAAAATTCCTCTTGATAAAAGGATTTGAAGTAGCTTTATCAATGTTAAGAAATGTAGCAGATGTCCTAGAAATGTAAAGTGATGTGATTCGATGACCAGTTAAGTAAAATTCAAACTTTGCTTGAAGTTAGCATATAATGGAACATCTTTTATTCAGAAATCAATTTGAACCAAACCAATAGAACAACAGTTGCTGTTTTATAATACATTAACCATTCCATTGAAGGCAATAAGCAAACTTCAAAGCAATTTAGACCTCAACTGCTGCCACCAGCCCAGCACAAACAACAATCATTAGCCAACAAAATACAATCACGACTTCTCAGAATGTTCCTTGGCTAGCTTCATCGCTTGCGATTGGAGGCAAAAGTCTGCAAGAAAAACGCTACCATTAGTTTCACTTTCTGATAGTAATTTAATCGAACAGTTACGAAGTGCAATCTTCAAAATTCAACCAGGAACCAGCCCAAATGAAAATAGGTGAGAGATTACAGGATGTCAGGCTTAGCAGAGGTTATGCAAGCAATCGAAGAGGCGCCGGCGAATTGAGGCAGATGACGACGGCAGATGACCAGGCCACTGATGGAGTTCCTGGTTGGCTTCTTCCCTCCTCCGAATCTTTGCTGCACGGTTTCTTTTTCAATTTTCTCTTCGTCTGATAAGCTGTGCTAAGTTTACTGGAACGGTTTACTGTCAATTTTTAAGCTTTCAATGGTTTAAGCAGAGGTTTAGTAACAGAGGTTTGCCGGTGTTGCAGCCGATCAAGTGAACTTAAACCAACCAATCAATTTTACAAGTTAATAAAAACAGATCACGGGAATGGACTAAAGAGATCGAAATCATCTATGGAAGTTCATCATCCTGGTGTGTAGCTAGAATACCCAGCGTAATCAAATCCGGCTCAATCTAGTTGTCCGATAAAGTTGTCCGATAAACAACAACGATTGACTATGCTTACATAAGGTATGAATATATGATCGAATTTGAATACATTTCATTGGTGGAAAATGAAGTGCATTGCATTTCTAAACATAAACAAAATATAGATGGAGTCATTACACAAAAACACAGTCTAAACCTACGAAGATATCACTGATCCGAATAAGCTGACAAAACTCGTATTGACAAGCATCTAAAATGTCAAAATTGGATTTAGTTGGATCAACCTTTTCCCCAACACTTCTAGTCAAGTAACTTCAACCCAAGCAAGTCTCCCAGCAATCACTGTAATCACACACACATCCATTTAAGTGGCGTACTCTTCCATCACTGCATCGTTTTCTTCTTTGGAGAAGCTTTTCCAATTTGTGGTCGTTTAAGAACTGAAAGTGAACAAATGTTAAAGTAGTTAGCCAATGATTTTGATCAAATATTGACAGAAAAACTAACAATTGGGCTGGTCTAGAAAATGTCCACATATCAAATACTACACACTTTGCTTACCTTTAAGATTGGATCCAGAAAGGCAAGTCAGCCTTGATTTTGTATTGACCTCAGCCAAGGGAATTGGATTCTCCTTTTGGGCCATTCGAACGATCCCAAACTTTTATACTCCCATCAGATGCATGCAGAGGCCACCATAGTAGGGATCATTATCAGTTAAACCATCCTTCTTAGTCAGCACGACAATACCTTTCACACGAGAAGAATGAGTATTCTCTGATGCAATAAGCTTAACCTGTCCGCTTATTTGTATCCTAAGCTGTAATATTGCTGTCCTCACCACCAGCAACACAACATTCCAGACTGTCAAAATGAAAAATTCCTTGCAAGTTACAAAGGCAGGAGGGAAAAAAAAAAGAAGTTTCTTTTTCCATATACACAAAACCCATCGATAGCATTGGAAAAAGTCATCGTATTGAAGCCATACGTTTGAAAACTTTTCAAAACAGTTAATATACTTCCATCAGCTATTAAAGTCTCAGCTTCACGAAAAAATCATCCATCTAAACTTCATAGACTATAAAAGTTTTCAGCTTTTCTCATAAAATTCTCGCCTTGATATGTAAGGGACCCTTCCCAACCAGCAAACGAAACAACATGAATATAGCACAGATGATCAATCGAAACTAGATTTATATTCAGAGTTATCGTGTAAAGAATCTCTACCGACTAAAATACTAAACCCCATTTCTTTTTCAGCATTCAACTAAATGGCATTTCAAGAGACTCCAATCATTCAAATCACCAATCAATATCAACACATGTCCAAACTCAAAATCATAACCAAACAAATAGACCAAACCTCTCCAGGGTGGCACAGAGAACTTTTCTTCGGACACGAAATTGTTGAATCATCTTAGCATCCTCTGATTGATGAACAGTCACATTCTCTTCACTAACCATAAAGAACTTCTCCCCACTCTGATCAAACTTCACAATGCTCGCCTCTTTCGCCAATCGGCTACAAAACTCCTCCTCCCACGAACCAAGTTCACCATTGCCAGGCACTCGTCCTGTCCCACAGTCAATGCCAGCTTCCCACTCTGATGAACGGCCAAGTCATTGACTTTCTTCTTGTGAACCTTCACAGACTTCAGCAACACAAATGGGTCGGCGTCGAAAAGCGAAACGTAACCGTCCTCCGTCGCGGGAGAGGAGGTTTGTTGGGAAGGAGAGAGTGGATGATGTCAGGAAGGACAGGAAGTGATGGTTGAATTCATAGGGAATTGAGCTAAGAGAGGCGGAGGAAGAAGGTTGGATGGTGTAGAGCTGGATGGTGTCATCGGAAGAGCCAGATGCTACGACGGAAGATGCGGCGGCGACGGTGGTGATCGGCGAGATATGGGAAGGAG
>JANIEQ010000824.1:0-13094 GCA_024708375.1 Oxalis stricta | reverse complement strand
GTCATTCCTCGCTGAGTCATTTTAAATGTCACATAATAAAATGTGTGAATCTTAATAAACATGATTAATTATAACAAGAATTTTTTGTTGCACATTATTTATCGTCAAATCATGAATGTTTATGAAAATATAATAACCATATATATTAATTATTGAAGTTAATATAAAGTGCAGTTAAAATAATAATTTAAATATATAAATTTCGCTAAAAACAATAAATAAATCAAAGTAATTTCAATCATTCGAGACTTGAACTTAAATTGGAGGTTAGGAGTATTAATTAGTAACTATCTCATGAGTACGTTCCCATTGTCCTTGATTAATTTTTTTAAAAGTCAGCTACATCAAACACTTTTTTTTTTTAAAATAAAAAATTAGAAAATAACAATCGAAATGGATGATACATTTCTATAAATATAAATATACTTTTTTTATTTATAAAAATAAAAATGGGATAAGATTGATAGAATAAAATTGAATTTGTGAAAGGACATCACTCTATGTACGGGAGGGAGGGTTATCGAAAAATGAACAGTGTGAAATATTGAAAGTCGAAAGAAAGAAAAAATTATGTCTGGAGAAGCTGCTGCTGATCCTCAGGAATTGGATCCGAAATCCTGGCTGACATTATTGAACAAAAAGGGTCAGGTAAGTATTTTCATTCTCGCTTTCCCATTCATACTTACCTTACGTGTTTTTTTATGTTTTAAATGGATGTACTGTATGGAAATACGTAAATTATGTAAAGAATTCAAATTGTATGTAAATTGACCTTTTCCAATCAGATAGCTAATAGAGTCAGTCTTAGCGATTTCGGTGGGTGCAAAATTTGTAAATTTTAATACTTTTATGCACTGAATTGCAAGAGTTGACCATAATTCTAGAGAACCCCCCCCCCCCCCCCCCCCCCTGTATCATATATGTCGTCGACATCTCTAATCTTTATGCACAGCGCAACCCCACCACACCTGCCTGCTAAGCACCAAAGGGTAAGAACTGGAACGCTTCACCCCGGCCTGCATCGGTAAGTACGGGCACACCTAAGTGCAGGGCACTCGATTTTGACTATCATGTTTTTTTACAACAAAAAACGTGAGGCTGCAGTCGATGAGACCGTCACTATTTATCAACCCAACATCTAATTGATCGAAAACATCTTACCAGTCACGAGTATGCATCGAGGATAGTGATAACTTGATAGCTCGATAATATCATTTGTTATAAAGCAGATATTGAGAAGAAAGAAAGAAAAGGATACAAACATCATAATATAGATTACTACAATCATGATTCTTTTCGAGTGTACCATAATACTAGATCAAAAAATAGCTTAGAAATTTGATCAACGATAATTATCCTCATATCGAGTATAATGAACCATGGGATTGTATTCCTCGCCGGAGGCATCTGTGGATAACATTGCTTTGGCCCTAGTTGCATGAGTGGCGGCAGTGGCAGCAGCGCGGTCTGAACATCCGAGCACCCCCATAAGGTCCAAATTGCGGCGGAAAATGCATCATTTGGCGCGAAAGGAGGTGGCAGTACTGGTCTAAGTCCATTGAGTGTCTGAAGGTGCGGAAGAATGGTTGGGATGGTAGTGGTGGCGGTTTAGGCTGCTCCGCTCTTTTCAAGCTCGTGCTCTTTGGAATGTTAGGAATAATCGGAAACTGCCACATCCTCAACTGTTTTGATGATTTATTCCTAGGAAGTTTCTTCACAACCTTTTTCAATCCTGGAATTTTTCTTTAGAATTTGAATAGGAATTGTACAGAATCCGTTTCTCTTATGTCTAGGATTAGTAACCCAAAGCAAATTAGGGTTTTCCGTGACGAGTTCTCTGATTTTTCGTCTTCTTTCTTATCATTAGGAATTAAACCACATGATCATGCTCGTCAGTATTAGAATCTTGCTTTACCTTAATATGTTGATCATCGTCCTGTTTGCTGAGAATCAGAGTCTCGATTCAATGTAGGATTGGATTCCTTAGTGAAAGAGAGTTCAGCTTTTCTTCCCAATCACCAAGCTGCTTAATTACTATATTAGGGTTTACATCTCCTGAAATTGTCAAATATCTCTTGTTCCGGATCATAACTTGCAGATTCAACACCTTCACACAAATAAAGAAATAAAAATAAATACAATTAAAAAACCTTAAAAACGGACAAAACTTTATTTGCATGAATTGCTATACGTATGTAAAAATTGTAAGATATTTTGGGGATCAGAGGATAGGAAAACGTTAGTTACATATATACCTGTGATTTTTTTCAATCTTTTTGATGTCTTTTCTCGGACAACGTGAACAACATTTGATCCTAACTTTCAACGAGAATGTCTACACAATACAATAAAAGGGAAAAATATATTAAGCAAAAATTAGTTAACAAAATTAGTTAGGAATTACGAAAAAGAAAAAGCATTGAGAGAGAATGAGAACAATACTTGTATATTGCGAATCTCCATTGAAGACCAAAAGAAAGAAGCTTGGAATGGATTACTTGTAAGAGTTTTCTGATTGAGAAAATTGAATACTGAAAGTGTGAAATATAGGAAGAAGAGATAATTAAGCTCGAAAAATTGAAATATTATGGAAAGTGCAATTTAAGAGAGATTTTAAATGCTTCTGCTTAAATGGGGAAACTACATCCTCTTTTGTCATAAGAGATGAGTAATACTAATTAATATAAATTTTTTTTTTCTTTGAATTTAGTGATTTGAAATTCAAATTCTAAACAAAATTAATTGTCTAAAAAAAAAAGTACTAGTAATATCGATTTGATCATTCTTCTTTTAACAACAAATCGTTAAATAAAAGATGGTATACTCTTCTTTTAATGTTAAAAAGGCGTTATACCATTACATTACCTGGAGTGTCCGAAAAAATACTTCATCGACCCCACTTCAAGTAGTCGGTAATAAAATTTAATTTTATCCATTTCAAATATTGTTATGAAATTCATTCATATTTAAACTATTTTTTTCGTTCTTATCTTTACATTAATTTTAATATCGTTCCGGTAGGACCATTATTTTATTAGAATCTCATCAAAAAGTGAAATAGGTTTCAAGTTTCCTTTCTAACCACAGCAGCTTTTCAGTAAAATGAAGAATAAAATGTAAATTGTACTCAAGTCTTAGAAGTTTAAAGACAATTTAAGTGGAAACGAAAAATAGTATGACTGAGAATTTCATTGTCTGGATGTCTATAGTCCATCATTTTGTTAACTCATAGTTTCAAATTGAATCTTCGTTGTGCTGGCAGTGTGAATGTCACAAGTTTCTATCAATTATTTATATTTCTGATTTTTACTTGGGGTAGCGTGAATGTCACTGGATGATTGATAAAATATTTTGAGGACTATCCATCTCATGATGACTTTTCCCTTTCGTATATCAGTGCTCCATTGAAAACCAACGAGAGGAACATATTGAAGAAACCGCGTGGGAGGTATTGCATTTATTTTCAACAATAATTTAGAGATAGAATTAGAACACCAATTATAAAATAGAAAAAATAAATACTTATACAGGACGTCTCGATGAAATCTTATACTATGAGATTTGTGTTTTGAATGAGAGAAAGAAGTGAGGAATCCTCTTTTCGAAAAGTAAATGCTTGAGCTTGAGAAGCTTCTTGGTCCCATTTTAATTGCTTCAATACTTTTGTTGACAAAGTTTGAAAACGGTGGAAACCATGCCTTTTCTTATGAAGAATATCTTCACGTCCCCTTTCATTAGCATTTTTTATTTTTTTCTATTTGAGCTGGCCATGTTGGTTATTATTACAATGAAACCAATTCCTACATTGTGAAATTCGTAGTCATATATAATTCCTATACTGTTGATGCTTGCTAAGATTTAGACTACTGATATAAATTTGTTTAGCCTACTACTATTAATTTCGCTGATCAGAATAATCTTCAGTACTCTTTTCAGAATAAAAGAGTTATTCTGGTCCATTCATGCTCTGAAAGGTATTATCATTCTTGCCCTCTTCATTTAGATTCTGGAGATTGCCATGGGAGCTAAGGAAATCAGTATTACTTCCTTCGAGCGTGCAAAGATTTTTCTGAAGAGATTCAAGAGGTAATGGATAATTACTGGATAGTTGTAATAATATATATCTGTTGAAAATTGTTTTATTTTAGTGATGCATTGAGGCTCATAAAGCTAGGTACGATGGTTTTTTGAAGCTGTAATTACCTATACAGAGGATTTAGTTTGCAATCAGGCTAAAGAAGCTGATGAATTGCTTTCTGAAGGAATATATCTCCGTGCGCCTTTAATCGTCTATTTCTAGAAATATGAATAATGATACTCTAAATACTAAATTCAGAGGTTTTACTGACAATTGTGTTGACTATAGGACCACTCCATTGCATTATAAATTATAAGTGGAACTGGAAAAACTTTTAATATGGAAGGAACAGATGAGGCACTTGGAGTGACTTATGGGACTGGGGAATAGCTGTTTCGAATAATATAGGAGCGAAAGAAAAGTTGTCAATATGATGCATCTGTTAGTGTTTTAGAAGTCTATAATTAACAGATAAAATATTTACTAGCTTTCCAACCAGGAGCAGCTGCAAGAAGGTGAGTATAAATCCTTAACCACAAAATTTTTATTTGATCACGTATTATTGCGTTGGCATTACTAAAAAATATTTGAATTTTAACATGTTACATTTTTCTCGAAGACCGCTCAATCCAGGTTTCGATTCCTGACTCTTGCAGTTTATATTGTGCTCTATTTGGCCTTCGATTATCTGCTCTCACTAACATTTTTTCTGTTTATTTGTGCCCGGTCGCTATCGCCTGGAGTTTTGTCACCTCCTCTTTGTCTATGTTTTTCCTTTTTCCTTCTTAATCGGCTGATTGAACGACTTTGATTCACGGTTTGATAGTTCGGTGGTAAGTGATGGGTCGTCTCTCTCAGAGACAAAAGTTATGCTTTTTCATTCTCACTCTTATTGTTGTTGTGAGCTTAATTTGATTATTCGTAAGCTTAAATGTAATGGGGAATGGCTTGATTTGACTTCATTACCATGATGGTCGATTTGAGATCAAATTCGGTTCACATAAAATGCGCTCAACCTTCACCTCAAGTTTTTATTATTTCAGTTGGAGATTGTTTCACTTCTAGATGTCAATCCCTCAAAGTGGCAGTTTTTCCTTTTTTATATTATTAGCTAATTACTCTGGACAATTCACTCAAAGCTGTTTGTTTGTGTGTGCTTAGGCTGGTATTGATTGGTCTGCTGCTTGAATGTTGTCAGAGCAGGTTGTTCTTCGTTCTTGGCTACTTAACAGGTGACGTCTTTTCGGGCACTTCTTTAGTTCGTTTGGGTTTAAAAGTTTGTTTTTCTTCCTGCATCCTTATTTTATTGTACTGTCTCTTATTCTATTTTCCCATCCCTGTCCTTTCCTGTTTTTTGTCTTGCAGCGCACTTCCATCTTCCTCTTTGCTCCGTGTTGCTATGTGAGTTGCGTTCTTTGGGATCATGTGCTGCATTTTTTTTTCTTTTTTTTTTCATTTCCAGTGCGCTCTTTTTTTTATTTGCTTGAATTTGTGTTGCTACATGAGTTGTGGATCATGCCATTACTTTACTTTCACACCTTTGTGGATTGTTTTTCTTATTCGCTGTCACTACCTTTTATATAAAAAAATCCATTTCCTCTTTGGGTATGTTGATTTGCTTTCCATCTGTCTAGGGACTAACGCACTGATGGATTGATGCCAGTCGCCGGAAAGCTGACATCCAGGTTTCTTTAATAGGCTCACACCTAAGAAGCAACTATGTGAGAAATAGTGTAGAGGATCAACTGATGGGGAAAAAATGCCATACAATGTATTAGACATGATGGCCACTTAAAGACAAGTTATGCTCATAGTTAGTTCTACACTATTGATCTACATTTGGGACTCCTTTACCATCAAAAGGGCATATGCCCTCTATTATGTAAGTTGTGAATTAATGACCCTGCATTCATATGACGTTCACTTTTATTCGGACCGACAAAAATGGTAAAAATTCAGCATCATTTTGACTTGAAAACCTTATTCACAAACCAATAGCAGTATTGTACAGAAAATTATGCTTATGTTTAGAAGAAATGACGACATTAAACATGAAATCCAATCACGTTGAAAAAAGGTTGCAACAACAACATCAGGAAGCAACCTTTGGCTTAAGCCACGGACATCTACTAGCTTACATTGTACTTGAATAAATATTAATGAATTTTTGAAAAATAAATAATCGGCAAATATTTTCTTACCATCAATTAATTTTTTTAAATTCGCAGCTTTAGTTGCGGTGGATCTAAAAGTATTGGTGTAGTTAGTAAGTGCTTGTTATTTTATTATTTCAATTTTGTCCTACATGAATTACAAAATATAATATTAAGTCCTCGTGTTTATGACTGGAATCTTTTCTTCCATTTTCTTTCTCCTTCATCATATCAAGCATCTTCCTTAATAGTGTAGAGTCACTCAATCTGAACTGTGTCCGAAAAGTAGAATGTCAGGCTCTCAATGTTGTGAAAACCCACCGGAGCTGAGCTCGAGCCGCGGCTGCTCAGGCTCAGGTTCTGTCGAACAAGTCGGAGGGACTCAATTCTTACATCACTGGCAGCAATTCTCATTCAAATCGCACCATTGTTCTCATCTCTGATGTTTTTGGTAACTATTAGTATTACATTACCCACTTTCTTAATTGTGTTTTATTAGCTTTACATTCATATGGGTGTCGTTTAATTTGTTTGCTCAACTCATGGTATTTGCTTGAAATCGGATTTGAATAGTCTTTTTGATTTTAGTTAGATTGTTAGCATGATGATGATGATGTTTTTGATGATGTTGAGTCATCGCCAGTAATATTGGGGCAACTGATTTTGTCTAAATTGGAATGGTTTTTAGATTTAGAATTCCCTAGACTTATTAGCTGATGTTAGGAAAAGACTCGTCCTTTGGTTTTCAAATGCTGTTTAAATTGTTAATCCTTTTGATACGGCCGACGTAGCATTTCAAGTCTGAGAGACGAGAGCAAAGAAATTTGTGTACTTTTGTCTGATCAATGCAAGACATAGACGTTTCTCCCTAGTTTCATTTTCTCCAAGCTTATTTAGGTTCTCATTTGGTCTGAACTCGTTGTTAATTCTAAACTTATTTGTTTCCTGTTTTGCAGGATATGAAGTCTCCCAACTTAAGGTATTTTAAATAACGTCTTCACAGGACAAAACGAAAATTCTCGCTGTCCTTCCTCTTGCATTAAATATCCTACCGACTTTCATTAAATATTAAGCATTGTCCATATCCTTCTGTATTGCCGATCATTAGAAAATTCTCCGTGTCCTTCCTCTTGCATTTTTTTTCTATACGTAAAGAATGGCATATCGATCGGTAGTATTTTTCATGTTTTTTTTG
This sequence comes from Oxalis stricta, assembly GCA_024708375.1. Taxonomy (NCBI): domain Eukaryota; kingdom Viridiplantae; phylum Streptophyta; class Magnoliopsida; order Oxalidales; family Oxalidaceae; genus Oxalis; species Oxalis stricta. The sequence continues at coordinate 5,668 of JANIEQ010000824.1, read as the reverse complement.
TTTCCTGTTAAGATAAAGGATTTGAAGTTGCAAAACCAGTATTTACTGCTTTAAAAAGCAAAGGAATATCTGTAATTGGAGCTGCTGGATTCTGTTGGGGCGGTAAACTTCCATTACTTCACTTAAACCAATAGATTTGTTTGTGGAATTTTAAGATTGATGTCTTTGGCTTAACCTATAATAACTGACTTTGAGTTTGTCTTTGTCAGCTAAGGTGGTTGTGGAACTGGGAAAGTCTGATTGGATTCGTGCAGCAGTTCTGTTACATCCTACTCTCGTCACTGTAGACGATATTAATGGTAACTGCTTCTGTTTCCCAGAAGTTTCCCTTCTCTAGTGTAGACATTCAAATTTCGGACCTTCCTATTTAATTTATGAATTCCATTCAGAGCAATAGTGAACTTTAGTGTTTATTTTTTCAGAGTTGAAAGTACCGATAGCTATTTTGGGAGCAGAGATTGACAAAATCTCCTCTCCACCGGAACTTCTCAAACAGTTCGAGGAAATTTTATCGACTAAGCCTGAGGTAAGATGTTTTTCATAAGCTTAAAAAGGAAGGATATCTGTATAGAACATGTAATTGTTTTCGCAACAGGAATTGTAAGATGCTGAAAGATGTGTATTTTTGTAACCAATCTGAATGAAAATTTCAACAGGTTGATGGGTATGTTAAGATATTTCTTGGTGTTTCTCATGTGATGGACCGTTAGATACAAGCCAGAAGATCAAAATGTAGTCAAGTCTGCGGAAGAAGCTCATCAAAATATGCTCGACTGGTTTAACCAATACGTCAAGTAAGGAAAAAAAAAAAGTCTACTATTACCGTGATCGAATGGCATTATAGTCAAAGTTAAGTACTTGTATCTTAAAGGTGTACCAGTACTGATTGTGGTTTTTTATGTTTTCAAATTTACCATCTTTTATTAAATAAAGAAGAATACACAGAACCTGATTTCTCGAGAAAAATCTAAACGGCTTGGAAAACTCTTTTGTGCTGATTACTCCATTCTCATGACAATGGATTGTATACCTATGTCCCAAAACATGTCACATTTTCTATACAAAAAAATGTATATAAACAAGTGACAAGTAATTTGGGACGGAGGAAGTATATTGTAAATATAAACCCACTTCGAGCTCTAAAGTCCTAAACCCTCTCGAAAAGATGGATAGGTAGATATGATAAGACTTTAAATCCAGAATCAGATTATCCCAGCTTCTTCATCAACATGTTTATTACCGTATTTAATTGAACAAAAACGAAAAAGAGCAATTAGTACAAACTGATTGAAGATAAAGACAACATATTTAGATTGTTTTTATGATCTGAGACAACGCAACAATCTAATTTCTGTACTATTTATTCAGCAAAATATATATATGATCTCTTTGGAATAACCAAAAAGAAAAGACCTTTATATCTAGGTAGAGGTCTAACACATGTATGTGTGTATACGAGAGAGAGAGAGAGTCATCCTGCTAAAGCTTCAATAATGGAAATAGATGGATTGACGTTGATAATATTATAGTGAGGAAAGTCTCCATCTTCTAAAAGTTTTTCCATTCAGATTCAGTCCTCTCTTTTCCGCCAGTGATAGCAAGCATGGTCATATCCCAAAAAATTCCCATTTCATCAATATCGTTGTAGCCCTTGAGATTTAAGATCGTCTCAGCAATAATAACCTTTCCTCCTTTTGGAATTGCATCCTTGCAGTTTTTCAAAATTTTGATGCAGTCTTCGTCACTCCAGTTATGTAATATCCACTGGCGAAAATAAATAAAATTATCGCCCTTGCATCGTCATTTCAAATAGTGCAATTCATACATTATATATGCAATTATTAATATTTTTCAGACATCTATTCCCCATTCTATAATAGTTGTCCATTTTCACTTTTTATGTTCATTCGTAGAGGCGTGTATAGAGAGAGAGAGAGTAATAAACATCATCAAAAAATGTACCTTCAACAAAATCGCATCCGCCTTGGGAATTGCCTCGAACATATTGCCACCAATGTGCACCAAGCCGTTGTACTCAGTCGTCGTGGAAATGACATGATGATGCAAGGGCAATAATTTTATTTATTTTCGCCAGTGGGTATTACATAATTGGAGTGACGAAGACTGGTAAAGAAATGGATAATCTATTATTTGAGGATGAAATCCAGGCTCAAGCTACTATATTCAAGTTTGTAGCAGGAATTGCGCATCATATGGCAATTAGATGTGCTCTTGACCTAGAGTTAGCTGATATACTGCACTCGAATGAGTGGTCCAATGACTTTATCCAAATTAGCTCCTTTACTATTGAAGCTATAAACTCGCCGGTTCCACCTCCGACATCGACCAAAGATCTTATATTTTTGACAGCATCTCCAAGTTTGCTAACCATCCACGCTACATGCATTTTAGTATGGCCTGCCATGTCATTATTGAATCCCTTGTTGAAACTCAGGATTCTTGGAGTTATACTCATACAATGTACAACCATTAAGTTTCTCAAAAGCTGTGCCTCCTTCCTTCACACACTGACTTAGGAAACACCACGTAGTGATCAATTCTGGTGGGCTGCTAGAAAAAACTGACAATAGATTCTTCTCGGAGTCCTTATTAAGATATGACGATGCATTGGTCGCCTCATAGAGTGGTTCTTGATCGCCACTAGATGGCTAATGTGCCGCAAAGATTTTGTCGCGTACTAACAATCTCATGATCCGTTTAAGGATATCGATGTTTGGAGGTGTCGGAGATTTTATTGAAGAAGATAATTGGGATAAAGTCATTGGACCATCATGCGAGTGCAGTATATCAGCTAACTCTAGGTCAAGAGCACATCTAATTGCCATATGATGTGCAATTCCTGCTACATACTTTGAATATAGTATCTTGAGCCTGGATTTCATCCTCAAATAATAGATGATCCATTCTTTACTACCAGTTTATATATCAAATAGTTTTAATGTTTATGAACTGTGTTAGGAGTACTACTAGTGTTGTGTCCAATTTATAGAAAATTTATAATGGTATATAAGCACCATTGTTACTTATGTCATTTAATTTCTTTATTACACAAGTGGCCCATATTTATCACGCCATCTATTTTATTCATTCTATTCAAAAAAATAAAAACATTCTTTCCTTGACATATGAATTGATAAATCATAATATGTATATATATATAGTATATATATATATGACTAACGTAATTAACGTGCTTAGATCTATATGTATTGTCTACAGCATTACTATCTAACTGTATCTTCAACATTGACTATATTATGATTTTTCACCTATAACTATTTATTATAATTTGACAACCTACAAAACAGCGGAATACCACTAAATAAACATCAGTGTTCGAACCATTAGACTAATTCTCGCTTTTAAGTTAACACACTAAACGGTCGAAATTGGTCAAAATTTTTTCAATCGCAGAGATTATGGATCAAACAATTCTACCATCTATTTTGGGAACGAGGTGCCGACTTAGCACTAAGATGATGAAACAAGAAGGCATTGTCTTCTCCAACGTCTTTGAATCAGTTTTTAAAATAGATTTGGTCTTATGTAATGTATTCGTTAATACAATTGACTTAATGAAATACAATAAACAATTCTGTGATATATAAGCATGGTGCTTAATGATAAATCTAATATATAGTTTTACATCATTAATATCTAAACGATATCTTCAATTTCTCTCAAAATAGACCTAACAACAGAGATGACTACCATATCTAATATACTCCCTCCATTTCCATATTACTATTGATCACTATGACATTTGACAGAAGAGTTGAATACTAGACATTAAAATGAATAGTTGAGTGCTTCTAAAATTTTAATAAGTTTTTAATATATAGGAAAGCTTATTTCTCTAGGAAATGTCAAGTCTGTTGTTTGTCTTATTCAGTTTTAAGCTGATCCCAGGGCAATGTGTGATCTATAGGAAATGCTTGATTATTTGGTTTTGAAGCTGCATTGTGATTACAAGTAACGTACAACAAATATTTCATGATTGAAGCTCAACCTGAAGCTAAATGATGGAAAATTTGAAATGGAACTCATGATTTTCCAGCGTTTACCATGTTAATTATACTACTACAATCCATAACACAATACATAATGTTTTGATTAACTTGATATGTTGTAATTAATGAGATGTTATATTGATGGTATTTTTGTCAAAAAAATATTTCATAAGTTTTCTCAAATCAAGCAGAAATAGCATAACTAGCAAGTATTTTTGACAAAATACCCTTAATACACCCGATTAATTACATTATGTCAAATTAATCAAAACATATGTAATTTTGAGACGGAGGGAATATTTACTTTTCCAGTTTAAAAACATTAGACATGGCAGGAAACATAGGCTGTGTAAGTAGCACTTACTGGATTTCTGTATTGGCATGATTATTGTACTTATGAATATTTAATTGATCTCATGCTTAAATAAATTTTTTTTTCACACCAGAATATTGTATGCATAGACGACTTAGACCGAAGGTTCACAGCTTGCCAGAGAAAATATGCATGAATTATTGAATGGTCTATGGTGCAAATAAACATATTTGTCGACTTTTAGTAGTCATTTTACGTTTTTTGAATGAGAAAGGTGGATGGTCTAGCACAGAATTATGAGGATGTAACTTTAGGCGGAAGTGTTGAAAAATTGGTTGCTTTGTCAGGAAGTTGTTGTTTACTTGACACGGAAGTTTTTAGGCTACGCTTCTCAAAAAACTGTTTCAAGTCTAAATTGGAAAGTAATCTGACAAAGTTTCTTTGAGTCAGGTACTGCTAAAGATACTTGATCAGAGTTACTGTATAAGCACAAACAACGATGGACCATGATAAAGATTCTTCTTGGCTGCAAAAACATTTTACTTAAGTGCCTACTGCGAGTCACAAAGTGCTCAAAAAACTGAAACGGGTTGAGTCGAAGATTCCTAGAGATCCTAAGTGCCGGAACTAAATTCCATCAAATGCAAGGATCACCTGAGAGTTCAAGATGCGGGGCAGGATTTGGCTGGTCACGCTTACCTCATGAGGGAACTAACCTAAGTAGAATCCAGATCACAAACACAGTCCAAGAGACTAACGTCATGCTTTTGGATCCAACCTCAATATCTGAATCAATGTACATTCGAATCCAAACCACTTGATACTCAATCTACCACCTCATTGCCGTTTGGACACCACTATAAGAGAACATTTTTACTCTATTTTATCCAAATCAAAGAAATATTAAGTAATTTGACATTTTGCCCAGGATAAATAATGTCATTTGAAAAGATAAAAAGTCCAAATTGAAAGCTTTGACACATAATAGAAGGAGAATGGAAATAATAAGCATTGTAAGTGATAATAGTATAATGGACAGTTTCACTTCAAAATTTCAAAATGACAATTTTAAAATAAACACTGAAAGAAAGTTGTCAAAAAATGACTCTTTAAAAAACAGAGGGAGTATTTTGCAATGTATTTATCTATTAGCTTGATTTGTTAATCGTACAATGACAACACTCGAGTCTTTTTTTTTTGGAAATATATATTCAGCATCTAATAAGTTTGACTGCAAACACATTATTTATAGATCATATAATCAAATTGAAGAAAGATAATCGAAGAGGTTATTATAATGGTTCACTGATAGATATAAGATTAA
>JANIEQ010000823.1:0-10089 GCA_024708375.1 Oxalis stricta | reverse complement strand
CGTGCTTGACGAGTTTTGGGCCTTACCGAATGGGCCCATGGTCGTCAACTTTTTGAAACTATCATGGGCCATCAATGATCTCATGTGCGTTCTTAATTTATGGATGATCTGATAAATATTAATTTATTTATTTTTTTCAAAAAGTTTACCGATAATATTCTTATGGATGGAGTCTTGGTCTGTATCTATAGATGGAGATTGAGTGTGTTTTTTTTATGAAATAGATGGACACTGGGTTGGTAGGGTAGACTGTATGTCCAATTACTATAATACTGCTCTAATCAAATGCATTACTACTACTATCATGAACTGTATAATATAAGTAATATAGTATTTTTTATTAAATAAATGAGAAGGAAAAGAAAGAAAAGTAGGCATTTTCCTAAGTGTGGGTGGAGAATCAAACAACTTCTTGGAAACAACGCGTTGAATTTAACCTTTAGCTTGCATCCACGTGCCACAAATTCTTTAGTGTTGGACAGTGCAATATAATAAGCTAGAACTCAATTCCAAGTCAAATCATCATAAAACCAAAACTCACAGCGACGAAAATGGAATCAAGGATCTTGTAGAGGTGCTGCATGAACTTAAAATGATTTCATATTTGACATAACAAAAAGGTATTCTCAAAATTCGAATTTAGTATTTTTTTTATCAGTATTATTAAGTATAATAGTAATAATATATCTTAGGCGAATAGTCAAACAATAACAATAATATCTCATTTCATATTTATTTCTTAAAATGCTAAGTTCCGAGACACATAATTCAGAGAATCAAACTAGTTGAATCAAACCAACTAACCATAAGTCATAACATTAAAAAGAAAAACAAAACAAGACAAAAAACAATCTAGTAATATCTCATTCTGATTCAATCATATTGTACAGGATATGTATCTATCAAATTTCTCAAAAAAAAAAGGTAATGTATCTACAAACTCGGTGAAAATATATTGCAGTAACTTTAAGGAATTTGTAGATTTGAAATTTTTTCAAAAAGATATTTTCGAATATCAAATCTAAACTAGCTAGAATACAAATAATTGTGAAAAGAAGAAGTTTTTTCTATATATTTAGCAAAGGCAATTACCAATCCTCGTTGATTGACATCCACCAACTAAACTACTAAAAGCGAAGAAATTTCTCAGCCACTAAGACTGCGTTCTTTTTTCGTTCGAGTTGTCTTGATTTTATTTAATTATGATTTTACTGATTTTTTTGGTGATGTGATGAATTAGTGGAAGATTGAAGAATGATTAAATATAATAATATGATAAAGTATAATATAGTTAAAAAGTTATATGATTAAAATATAAATTTCATAATAATATTATAAAATATATTTTATTTAATTATAGTTAACTATTTGAATTAAAGTATGTTTTAAGTCAAAATCAATCAAACTAAATCAACGTAAATCGAAATAAATCAAATCAAAATAATACAAATCAAATCAAAACGAAGAAAAATCACCCTAAAAACATATTTTTGATTTTTAGGTATTATAATGACTCTAATTCTATTTTGCTTTTAAAGTACAATCTAAGCACAACACAAATCACAAACATCTTTGCTTCACACAGAATCCACCACAACACAATCATAATTCGTCGCTTTTCCCCTTTTCACGTGATTGTAATTGAAAATTACTATCATGTCAATCGCAAGCAGATCCATAATTTTATTCATTAAGGAAATGAATTTGGAGGATAAAAAATTTCATTAAATACGAAAATAGATAGAAAAATTTATCCACTTCATAAATGAAGGTGGAGACGGATACAAAATTTTATCCACGGATATATCCATGGATATTCGCTTGCATAAAATAGACATAAATATTATTTTTCAATCTAATAAAAGATAGCTATATCGATTTTCTATAATTTGTTAAGTTACATCAACTTTATTTTATAAATATTTAGTGTAACTATCAAATAATATAGCTATCGTTGTTTAATAAATAAAATAGTTTTCGAGTTGATTTTATTTTATCTTTTATGTATTTAGTTTTAAATTTTCGAAAAAACCGATGAATAAAAAAATCCATGGATATTCATTACCCGACATGAATACGGGGATGAATATAATTTTTATCCATCACGGATATAGAGACGGACAGATAGTGATTATTCTAAATGGATACGGAGGTAGAGATAGTACTATCCGTCCCCGAATCCGCTCCATTGTCATCCCCACACATAAATTCCCTCATCATTGTTTCTGTCTCCTCTCTCCAATTCTTTAGTTTTCTCTTCTGTCCACCATAATCGCCGCCGTCGGCCACCGTCCATAACTATATATTTGCCATCGAGGGCCGTAAACACCAAATCACGCGTTTTTCTGAAGGAAACAATATGTCTAATATACCCTCTTCTCTTTCTGAGATCTGTCTCACTATCTCTCGTCTAACTATGTCCATTGCCGATCCATGGCTGTTTTCTTGAACGGTCACCAACAAAAGACGCCGTCGAAAAATTTGTAATTAATTCATCGTCCTCTGTCTTTTCTGTTTTTTGGCTTTTAACTTCTCTTTCTTTTTTAACGGTTATGGGAAAGATAAGAGGGTTCAAGATCGAGCCCCTGTTCAGGAGTTTTCAGTCGTTGTCACAGGTACACTCCAAAAAACCCGACCTGAAAATCAGGGGCATAAGGTTCTGAAACTCAACAAACAGCGACAATTCCGCCTCGAAAATCAAAACCGATTTCTAAGCTGATCGAGTGGGGCCGACGAATGACGAAAGGAGCTAAATCTCTCTACTCCTGTAAACACGGGTCGGGTAAGTACGTGCCGATTTGTGAGGGAGAAGCCTGACCTTTTGATTCCGAAAGGGCACTTGGCGGTTTACGTCGGCGGAGAAGACAGTGACTGTCACAGAGTGTTGGTGCCTGTTGTTTATTTTAACCATCCTCTGTTTGCTGAATTGTTGAGAGAAGCAGAGAAAGAGTAGCTTTCACCAACAAGGAGGGGATCACCATTCCTTGTCGGTTCTCGGAATTTGAGAAGGTCAAACCCGGATCGCAGCTTCTGGTGGAGGCGTCAAGAAGCCGTCCACGTGAAGCGCCACCATTAAACTAGAAAGATGACGACGATGAAGAAAAAGTAAAACCTAGCTTGGTTTGTTTTGTTTATTTGATCATGGTTATAATATTCTTGCGTTAGGATTTTCGTCAGGAAATACTACTCTGGTTTCATAGACTCTGTTTTTAATTAATAAATATTTTTTATTTAAAGCTTACTAATTGTCTAGAGTACTCTGGTGTCAAACGCCGATTAGATGCTACCCAACTCAAAGAAATAACTGAAGAGAATTTCGACATAAATCCTAGCTAGTTTAGTTTGAGCTGATCAATTTTGAAACTCAACTTCAAACACAGAAATGTTGTAGGATGTGCACATGATCAGATCTAATATGGATCGTACATGAACGGTAGTTGGAGTGGGCGGCTCTCCTCCCTCATTGGGATTATGGTGAAGAGGATCAAGTTGGCCCTTCGAAACAACTTGACGCACTATCTCCTTTTAATCTTTTGAGCGAAATGATCGCCTTTTAATTTAGAATCGGTTCCTTATAACTCTCTGTTAGATTCCGTTGGGCGTTGGCATGATTTTTGAATCAATTATTATTGAATGGATAGATCATAGATGGATGTTTCAATCTCGGCAACGTCAGCTAAGTAGAAAGATTTCTATTGTTCCAAGCCTTAAATTTTATTGAAATTTCAAAAAGGTTAAATTAGTTCCAAATTTGATCGATTTAAAAGTGGTCCATTGGGAAATCAACTAGTTTAGAAAATATTCCTCTAGGGTCATCTTTGCATCAATTGTGGAGAAAAATTCCATTAGTGGAAGATTTATTACTATAAGTTTTTGCAATGATATTGCGTTGATTGTTGCGGGGAGTGACTATTGCTAAAATAGCTGTAGACAAGAATAAATAAAATCCCAGAATTGACCACCCCATATGAAATAAAGCGTCACGTGATTTTACTCAAACAGTCCCCAAACACATTGAAGAGTTTTCACATGTTGAGGTGGAATTAATGTTACTGTTTTTCAGATAGAATCTCTTAGGCAGGGAGTGTGTAGGTGTGGTTTCTTTCTCAAAAGCAAATTGAAATTTTCGTATCAGATTCAATCCGTATTTGACTTTTGCTTTCCTTTTCTTACACAAAAAACTTTCGTCTTTAAAATTTTTGTAAACTGATGCTCTAAGTCTAACGTGGAAGTTTCGCTTAGACTGAAACAAACCAAGCAATCTCTACGTTTCTGAACAAAATACTTGAGTAGAATTTAATTTGGAATCGGTTAGGAAATCGGTAACCTAGGAAAACAAAGCTTTATCAATAAGACATGGTTGGTCTCCACTCCACAAAAGAAGAGCCATTAAGGCCCACTCGAACCCCAAAACAAAGCTTTACATGTATTTAGCCCACTCATTATTCAAATGAATTTAAATGTGTTTTAATTCCATGAGTTTGATAATGTTGTTTGGAAAAAAATAAAATAAAATTGAGTTTCATAATGATATAAAGAAACTGTTGGGAAAGAAACTTTTTCTTCAAACCTTCAATCTCACGTAGGAGAGTAGCGATATCTTAACCATTAGACTATTATTTGATTGGGATGAAAATTTAATATAAAGACTAATATAATAATTTATAACATAATCACATGTATCAATAAATCTAATATTTTAATTAAATTTAATTTAAAATTAAAAAATAAAATTAAAATCTTTTATGTCACATATTATCATATGAATAATTGCTATATTAGGTCTCTGCCAGTGCCAAGTATTACTCAATTTATATACTCCGTAGTAAACTAGTAATGTTTTCTGAAGTTAGTAGTAAACTAGTAATCACTTATTCTTTTCTCTTTTCTTAATCACTGAATTACCAAAAAAAGAAAAAGAAATGCTTATGCAGCCAAAATGCATTATCGCATCTTTTAAAGTAACAAGGCATTGATTAAAGAATCTTACCTCGTCTGAAAACAATTTGCTTGGGGATGGTAACGGGGTGGGACGGGATGAATTTTTAAGAAAATTATCTCATTTCATTTAATTTTTATCAACAAATCATCCTGTACCATTTCGAAAACCGATCAATATTCCATCTTACGGTTTTAAAAATAAGCGACAGTATGAAATTGTATCTTAATTAACTAATGTCATAAAATTAATTAATACTGCATATATATTTTTTAAGTAATACTGTATTTTTTTAAAAAAATCAAAATTAATAGAGTATTAATAGCAGTACTGTTTTATTAATTTCAAAATAAATATAAATTTTTATATAAAAATTATATTAAAAAATTTATATCTATTTTTTACTGATTTTGACTAAAGAATACGGGCTGGGCTAATTTTAATTTCTAATAAATAAAATAATATAAAGTATATTAATTAAATCAAAAAAAATAAATAAGAAAGCAAATCTTCTAAACAAAAAACGACGCCTATTACATCTCCGCCACCATCTTCTTATCGCGCCGCCACCACCACCATCTTTCTCCGACCACTATCATTCTCTTCATCCTTCTCCGGAAATCCTAGGGACGAGGTCGCCACTTAAATGGACTGCCACCAGAGACTCGAATCCGCCGCCGAAGGTTCCTCCGTTGAAGACTGATGGAGAATTAGGCGGCGGAGGTAGGGCGGCGATCTCGTTGTCGTCGAGATATATGAAGGTAGGATGAACGGCGATTTTCTGTTGATTCTTCTCCACTCATTTTGGCCTCCACTGATTCTTCTTCGTCGATGGAGAGGTGGCTGACTGGTGGCGGCGACAATATAAAAAACTCGTCCAAGCCACTGATCCACCGTGCCAACAACCGCCGTCCACCACCATAACAAGTATTAAAAACTCCGAACTGACTCCTAGCCTCGATCGAAATACTCTGCCTCTGGTTTTTCTTTTTCATAAATCATGGGTTGGTTCGATTAAAAAACCGAACTCAATTGAAATTAACCTTTTCCGTTTCATCACGGGTCGGGAATTAAACCCATCCCATCGAGTCGGGTCGGGATGGTTTCCTGCGGGATGGATCCTGTTTGCCACCCTTACTTCCTTGCCTCCCAATTAGCATTTTGCATAGCACGATAATAATATTGGGTCACTTGTTCAGCATTCGCTTTACATTCCTCGTCTCATCATGTTTATTTATTTATTTTTTTTGACAACAACAATTTAGTACTTCTAAATTTTAAAAAATGTGCTGAATTAAGTTGACGCCATATCATCATCATATTCACGATATCTTCTCGTTCTTTCCAGCGAATGGAATTGGGGAAAGCAATCACAATTCAAAAACGAGATGAATACGTGACATCAAAAGTGATCGCATATGCTGATTTTATCTTTAATATGCAACGCGCTCAATTACAAAGTAATGGTTTGTAATAATTTTCTTTTATAAACCTATCACCATTAATCCATTAAAATCAAATGATCATCTACAAAAAAAAAGAAAAGCAAAATACAATATGTTAAGGCTCTATTCTCTTCTTCTAATTATTCTCTTCATCAATACTACTCGACTCGTAAAAGCTCATGTCTTAATATACTCAGGCTGTTCTCAAGAGAAAACAATCCAAACTCTCCATTCGAAGGAAATCGGAAACTCCTTACTAGCCTCAATCGTTAGCTCGTCGTCTCAAGTCCTCTACAACGCATTGGCACTCGGAAACGACTCATCTTCTGATCAAGCAGCCATTTATGGACTGTATCAGTGCAGGGGAGATTTGAGAACAATGGACTGCACTACTTGTGTTCAAAGTGGAGTTAACCAAATTGGTCTTCTTTGTCCCTACTCTTTCGGGGCATCCCTTCAACTAGAAGCCTGTTTAGTAAGGTATGCCACAATTTATTTAATGAATTACCATAAATATAAAAAGAGTCTTTCTTATTGACGAAATAAAAATGATGAGAAGGAACGAGAAAATTGTTTTTTGACAAAAATATCCCTAAAATGATTATAGTTGTCGAAATACATCTTTCTCGCTCTTTGTGACGTAGTTTTAGTTTTTATTTTATTTTTCCATTAGCAGCTCACAAAAGAAAACATTGAATGTTTTTAATCAATTTATAATTTTTAAAATGATTTTATCATTCGGTTTTAGTATGTGTTGATAAAAGATATTTAATATCTTAAACGATTGACCAAAGTATACTCCACGATAACAAGATAAAAATGTTAATATGCTTCTTTGATATGGTGAATGTTTGAATATCGTTGGGAATGTCTAACATGTTTAAATCTTGTTAGAAACGTCTAACAAACTTGAAGATTATGTGTATGCTTGGCGTTTCTAACAAACTTGAAGATTATGTGTATGCTTGATTTCTCTTTATTGTTACTATGATCTTAAAAAAGGTACGAGCACATAGATTTTCTGGGAAAACTGGATACGAGCCTAAGGTACAAGAAATGTAGCACAAAAACGGTGAACAATGACGTGGAATTCTTTCGAAGAAGAGATGATATACTTGCTGATATCCAGACAGCAATTGGATTTAAAGTGAGTAGTTCAGGGATTGCTCAAGGTTATGCTCAGTGTTTGGGAGATTTGACCTCATCAAGATTGTTCATCATGTCTAGCTGATGCTGTTGCCAAATTGAAAAACTTGTGTGGGTCCGCTGCTGCTGCTGACATGTTCTTGGGTCAGTGTTACGCTCGCTATTGGGCTTCTGGCTACTATGACTTCTCAGGTATGTTATTAAACCCTTTAATTAAGCTTGTCTAATTAACACTAAAATTATAAATCCTTTTTGGTTCATAGTGGGGACTGGGAAGTAGCCTAATGTGGAGGGAGACTTTATTTTTCTTAAAAACAACAATGGCCAACTAGTAATCTTCTTTATAGTCCTCCTTTTATTATGTCTTCTTCTTTCTGTCCCCCAAATCTTTTCTTCTTTTTCCCTTTCGTAATTAATTTTTCCCTTCATGATATTTTTTTAAAGAAATTAGAAAATATGGAAACGTGGTGTTTTGGAAATTTCTTAATTTACAAATCAATGGAACAATATTATTAAAAATCAGCAATCATGATTTAAAAGTGTCGATCATTTATAAGGCGAAAAAATTGATGGTCAATTGCTCCCTGATCGAGCCATTGAGAAAGTTAACGCTCAGGCGGTCAATCTATTTGAAATTTCAATAAAGATCAATTTCAAACATTTCAAAGTAGAAGGATCGGTATTAAAAATTTTGCGAATAAGTAAGTGGGCCCGGTCAGTTGGATTGGAAATCCTACACTTATATCATATGAAAAATTATATAATAATTATTTGTATTAAACATTATTACCTCCGTTCAAAATAAATACAAATTTTTTAATGTAATTTGCATGTAAAAATTTGCATCTATTTTGGGATGGAGGAGTATTAAACATATGTCAAATATTATATTAAAAATGAATTATTTGAAATTTATATCAATTATAATTATTTTAATTTTATTTCAAAATCTACAATCCTATTAGAATTAAAAAATTAGTTTCTTTTCAAAAATAATAAACATAGCAAAAAATAAAAATCACATGTCAAGATTTATTTTGATAATAAAATTTATAATTGCATCTAATCAATTTAATTGTTCTTATTGTTTGAAAATAAGATATGTCGATTTTAACTAGGAATATAAGTAAATTAATAATAGTTAATAAAAACTAGAACAATATATATATTATACTTTAATTAGAAATATTTTTTAAATAATATGCTCGTTTGAATTGGAAAAAGAAGATCTTTTATTTTTATTTAAAATAGAAAAAAGAATATAATGGATTTTAATCAAAAAAATTTGTTTAATAAAAAAATTAGAAAAAAATATATAGTGTATTATAATTTTATTAAGAATAGTTTTTTAAATAATAGATAGGAAAAAATTCATATGTCAAATTTAATTCACTAATAAAAAATTATGAGTCGAAATTAATTTGACAATAAAAGATACACACATATATTTATATATACCCATATTAAAATTATGATGAATGAGAATTTTTTTAGGTTACTAATTATGAATAAAATTATTAGATTAGTAAAAAGTAATTGGTAGAATTTTATTATGAATCATTATAGTTTTTGTTCCTAATTAGAAAAGGAAAAAAATAATATCATTTATTTAAAATTGTAACTTGATTCCTAATTAAACTCAAAGATTCTAAAATACATGTGTTAAATTACTATTCATTAATAAAACGTCATGTATGTCGAATGTTGATTTGACAATAAAATATGCAATTCAATTTACAATTGGAACATATTTAAAAGTTAAAAGTAATTGGTAGAATTTTTATTAGAGAAATATTATGTTTTTATTGTGTTTTGATTTTTCTAATTGAAATAGGAAAAAAATAATATCATTGACTTAAAATTGTAACTTGAAACCTAATTAAACTCAAAGTTCTAAAATACATGTGTCAATTACTATTTGTTAATCAAACGTCATGTGTCGGATATTTGATTTGACAATAAAAATTGCAATTCAATTTGCAATTAATTTTGCAATTAGAAATAAATTTAAAATTGAAAAAATCTCGCTATTGTATATAAAAAATTACAGAGGTTAACAATTCAACTTTTTTAAATTAATCGCTGTAAAAATATTTATTATTTAAACGATATATTAATTTATCGATATATGATGTTTTTAAATTTATAATGTGAATCAGAAAAAATTTATTATTTTATCGAAGTTATATATCGGACTCCTTGGTAGGAAACTTATAGTTATATCACGTGAGTGTCACCGTATGCACCAATCGCCACCATTTCATTTGTAATGTTATGTAACAAATTAATTTTTGGTTTTGGTGTTTATTAATTTTCCAGATCCATCAAGGAAGACGATGTGGGTAAAACAGTAGCCATTATTGTCGGAGTATTAGCAGGAGTTGCAATCATCATCGTTTTTCTCTCAATTTGCCGAAGAGCTATTATGGGCCCTAACATATAACTAAAACTACTGAAAAGGCCTCCAATAACCAATCGTATAAATTTCATCCTGATCTAGCCCTCAGATTATGACAGTACTTTAGTCGTTGTTTTCATAAATTATTGAACTCTGGCTTT
>JANIEQ010000819.1:0-12708 GCA_024708375.1 Oxalis stricta | reverse complement strand
GGGATATCATTTGGAATTACTCATAATCCAAGCAACAATTACTCGTCCGAGAAATTATCAGGAGGACTCGGGCGCCTTTCCGAGGGTATTCAGAGTTGAAAGACGCTTTGGCTACGCCATGGTTAGACGTTCGTCGTCTCCGATGCTACACAACCTGACTGCCCCATAATGTAATGCCAGCAGTGGGCTTTTTTAGTATGACTGGATACTCTTCAAAGGAGGTCATCGATGAATTGGTAAGTAACTAACTTTTAATACAAGAAAGAAAGAAAAGAAAGAAAATATCAAATTTCTTCTGTATGGTGCAGCTGATTTCTTCAGGGACCAGAAACTGACAGAAAGGAGGTGAGAAAATTAGACAAGCAGTGAAAATGGCAGAAGCTTTGTGGAAGGTCTTTGAATTTCAAGAGATGGCATTCCTTTCTGGAATCTTCTCACTGTTACTCCAATCAAGGATATCAATGGCAATACTTACTGGGCCCATTGGGTTTGTTCCTTAATCTCTGCACCATGTTGAACCTACCAACGTTATAAAAAAAAAAAAAAAAAAAAAAGGAATTTAAATTTAATTTTTGCGTGCTAGAATGCAGGTAGAAGTGAGCAAAATACAATAGAAGGAAGCAACGAAAAGGAAGTACGTCCCAATGGATTGAGTTCAAGTCCTTAATTAAATAGCATGGGTACACCCCTAATTACTGTAACATTTCTTTTTGATCAACACTACACATATCGTAGGATATAATTAATGAATGTAATTTTAATTTCAGCACGTCAAAAAGTGACAAGGCTTAAGTTTCGATTAATGAAGTTGTCCAGACGGTAAAACATCCTCACAGACCATCCCTTAAGAAAAATTCAATCCTAGACTATGTCCTACCTGAATCATCCACGCCGGTAGGCAGACACCGATGAGAATAGTTCTCGAGCAACGTCAGTTCATGATGATAATAACAAGTCTAGGAAA
Source organism: Oxalis stricta (assembly GCA_024708375.1). Classification (NCBI taxonomy): domain Eukaryota; kingdom Viridiplantae; phylum Streptophyta; class Magnoliopsida; order Oxalidales; family Oxalidaceae; genus Oxalis; species Oxalis stricta. Next base: position 11,744 of record JANIEQ010000819.1, on the reverse strand, counting down.
TCAGCACGGATTTCCATACTTGGGTATTTTATTTTATTTTTAATTATTGGTCAAATAATTCGAGCCAGAAGGGAATACATTATATTCTGGTGTCTTGAAGGTCTAAGCCGAGGTCTTCGGAGCATGTCAGCGAAGCCTCAGAGTGAAAGCAATCCTTGAACCTGAGATTTGATGACTAGAGACCTGGAACGAACTGAAAGTTGGGACCATGCTGAAAGAGAGAGGGACATACGCTCAAGGAATGGATCTTGGTGACTACATTGGAGTGCATTGAGAAGAATTTTGTCATCACCGGGACCTCAGACTTCCTGACAATCCTATAGTAAGATGAATAATATTATAGTGTATATGACAACCCATAAGAATGAAATTTGTTCATGTGTATGTATATGCATGCAGATTTTCGCTTCTGATAGCTTTCTTGAGCTAAATCGAATATACACGTGAAGAAATATTAGGGAGGAACTGCCGGTAATATATAATTAAACTGTTCACATAGTAATCATTTTCTGATCGATCAAGTTTTCCATTGTGTATGACTTTGGAACTAAAACGCAAATATTATATATAGCAAGGCTGCCCTGAAACAGATCAACAGATAACTGTTGAGCCAAGATAAGAAATGCCATTCGGAGAGCAGAGGGAAATAACTGTTCAGCTGATAAATTACACGAAGAGTGGTAACTTGTTTTTCCATTCATTGTATATATATAGATATAGATTTTTATATGATCAGCTGAATGAAAGGTTTTTATTTTGCAGGAAAGAAATTCTGGAATCTGTTTCACTTGCAACCTACTGGTGACCAGAAGGTGACGGCTTATATAGTTATGTATGATTCTTTCTAATTGCATTACCAGAGGGACCGCTTTTGTAAATCAATAAAAGATATCATTCCTTCCGGTCCTCTGTCGGTAGGGTGAACTTCAATACTTCATCGAGTCCAACTTGATGGGAGTGATCATGTGGAACCATTACGAAACCGCCTCTCGGAGACTACAGAACAGCAAAGTGCAAAGTTGGTATGTAAATCAGCTTTCCAAACTTAAAATTATCATTTCAGACTGCGTAAAAAAAAAAAAAACAGAAAGCCTTTTTCTGTTCTCTATCAGGTAAAAGCTACAGCAGAAAATGTTGATGAAGCAGTGCGAGAACTTCCTGATGCCAACTCGGTAAGGTACTCTTCCTCCTCCTTTGTTTTACGACTCAACTGATGATAAATTGATTGCTTGTATAAGCAAGCAATCTTATTGTTTAAATGAATGGATCCTTGTTCTATAAAGACGGAAGAATCAGTTAAAATATCAGAACCTTCGTTTTGTCTTGAGGATAACTTTTCAACTAGAACATAGGAACAACTTTGTAACAACTAAATTTTTGTGGCAGAGGCCAGAAGATTTGTGGGCACTTCATTCAAAGAGAGTATTACCAAGGCCCCATAAAGGGATAGTTGTTACTGGATAGCAATACAAAAGGTAATCGTAGTTACAAAGGATAACAATTACTTATTGCAACTGGTATATTTTTTTTCTTTTATCGATTAACAAGAATCGATCATTAATTTATCATTTAAAATCATTTAATCGTACTAAGTTAACATTCGAAAGTGGGAAAATCGATCGAACTACATCGGATCAATAGTTAAAATATTTCTTTCGATTTTCCTTGGCAATTTCTTTACTTTTTTTTCCTGATAACTTACCTGATGCTTGCCTGTTTGTAGATCACTGAAAGTGGTGAAACGATCGGCCTCCATCATTTCAAGCCTATAAAACCCCTCGGTTGTGGCGACACCGGAAGGTACAGGCCACTTATCTTCGAATTGGGTGTTTCATGGACTATTATATAGTATAATTGATAAAAGACGCTAGTTTTATCAATCATAGTGTATATAGGATGAGTGCAATGTGGAATGCTTAGACTAAACAAACTTTGCTCTCCAGACAAGGTAATTCACATTGGCTAAGCAATCATCCCTATATGTGGAAGTTACAAAGTAGAAACAGTTTTGAAACACAATCTACACGTATTCTAAAAGTATATGGTTGGCCCAATTGTTAGTAAGAGAAAATAAGATAAATCCAACGGATAATTACCGTGAATGCATCAAAATCGCAATAACTCGGCTAGGATCTCCAACTAAACTACAAACTGCTTCTTCAAGAGTTCAGAACAACAACCAATCTGAAAATCCTTGACATATTTTACTTCAATTTTATTTTAACCAACAGTCTAGTCAGTAGGTGTACTAGAAACTAAATAATGGGATAGTCTCCAAACAACATCATGCCTAGGTAATTAAAACACCATCATCACTGACATTTCTTGTATCAGCATCCCATCAACATCCTCATGTCGCCTATTAAGCATCAGTAGTTCATACTCATACATCAACATTCTAAAAGAATGTTAGGCATTTAGATTACATTTAGCTTCCTTGGGATCAAGGAATCATGGACTTTTATGTTAATGTACTAATTTTAACTTGCGTAATGAAATGTTTGTTTTCATACACGTGCAGTGTTCATTTGGTGGAACTTAAAGGGACAGGTGAACTATTTGCCATGAAGGCAATGGAAAAGACCATGATGTTGAATCGAAACAAGGTTATTAATGAACCACAAATACGCTAGAGTAGAGATATCTAAACCTTAAAATTTGCCTCATGAAGGTTCTTAAGTTTGCAATTTACCTTTTAAATCGTCAAGCACAAGTGGAAAAGAAAATCTGATATAAACCCGTCACTGCAACATCACATGCCATGTTGTATTTCTCCATGGTAGCAAATTGTCAAGTTCAGGTTGCAATACAAAGTTTAGCCGCGTATGAATTATGATGTCCTTATGTGATATTTGATCTGCTTTCGGTTATCTACAGGTTCATCGAGCTTGCATTGAAAGAGAAATCATTTCCCTACTCGATCATCCTATTTCTTCCTACACTATACACCTCCTTTCAGGTATTCCCAGCTTCAATCCATTTCCATAATACGCCTATTCTTGGACAAGGATGGATGCAAAGATGCTTCTACACATAGCATAAATAATGATGGATGTTTGTTTGTTTGTTTGTTTATATCTCGCCAGACTTGTACACACGTCTGTTTGATTACGGACTTTTGCCCTGGTGGAGAGCTATTTGCCTTGCTGGATCGGCAACCTACGAAATTCTTCAATGAGGAATCCGCCAGGTAAAAACTGGCCTCCTTAATTTGTTCCCTCTATTCAAAACCTTCGATATTGGTGTAGAAGGAAATTCAAAAAAAGAAGCTGAAAGATCCTACAAGTCCTGGAATATCTTTGTCATACTAAAGCTGCTTCTATACAATCTCCAGGTTCTATGCTGCAGAAGTCGTAATAGGCTTGGAATATCTTCATTGTTTAGGTAATCCTAGCTTTTGCTCTTGATGCATGTGATTTGTATGGCTGTATAGCAATGTTGAATTTGCATTATCTTTTGTGCAGGAATAATCTATCGAGATTTAAAACCTGAAAACATACTCCTCCAAAAGGATGGCCATGTCGTATTGACCGATTTTGATTTATCTTTTATGGCATCCTGTAAACCTCAGGTACGACTACACAAGACGGTGTTGGTAGAATGATACAGCATTAAAACTTAAAACCATGCTTCTAATTTGCAGATCATTAAGCATTCACAGCCAAGTAAAAGGAGAGTCGAGAACCACCAACATTTGTTGCAGAGCCAGTAGCTCAGTCAAATTCATTTGTTGGAACAGAAGAATACATTGCCCCTGTATGTATTCCTCCACGTCATTGAGCAATTCTCAAATTAATTAATACTAATAACTTGCCTGTTTGTTTGCCTTTTTATTTCTTTCAGGAGATAATCACTCGGAGCAGGCCACAGCAGTGCAATTGATTGGTGGGCGGTTGGTAAGTTGGTTTGGCAAATCCACCTTGATTTGGAATCGGTTGAATACATTCTCAACCAACGTGGTCTCGTTTGTAGGCATTCTGTTGTATGAGATGCTCTATGGGCGTACACCTTTCAGGGGAAAAAACAAGGCAGAAGACATTTTCGAACATCTTGCATAAGGACCTGACATTCCGAGCAGCATTCCGGTCAGTCTGGCCGCCGAGGCAGTTGATCAACGGCGTTGCTGAATCGAGACCCAGCTGCCCGTTTAGGATCCAAGCACCGGTGCCAATGAGATTAAGCAACACCAATTCTTCCGTGGCATTAACTGGCCACTAATCCGCTGCATGGTACTAATTCTTCCTTCACCAATGTAACTCAACTTTCCAAGCTTACAATTTGCTACCTAGAATCGCATCAAATCCAACGTAGCATGCCATATAAATAGCCACTGCCATGTTGGATTTCAAAATTCAGGCAGCAAACCTTAACCAAAGGTTCATTATTTATTTATTTGGATGCAGAGCCCTGCCATTAGAGGCGCCACTCAAATTGATAGAAAACAATGCAAAAGCCAAGAATGCTCAGTGGGATGATGCCAGAGTTCTTGTTAATGCTACAGATCTTGATGTATTCTAAAGCTTCTTGTTACATCTACACTTGAAAGTCCTACCAACCAAAACTCGTTCTATTAGCAGTCATTTGTGATATAAAATACTTGTCGACTAGATATTCTATAGAGGAGGTGCTAAATCTCACAACAACTGTTTAGCATAGTAATGATGGGATCATATTGGTTTTTTTCTGAATGCAATATCATCCGCTTATAGACTATATTTCTCAATCAAACATTTCACAAAACAGGAACCAAATGTGTATTCTAGTAATGTATTTATAGGAGTTTCTAAGACATATAGAAGGCCACAGAAAATCCAAACAAACATTTTAATACAGATAAAATCAATTCAAAAGCCAATCACAAGCATCACAAGTTACTTGGTCGCCTGTGCAATTATGTAGCTTATTGAACTAGACTCCTCTTTCGCAGTCTGAATATATGCTTGAACGCAACACTAATACCTTGTGAAGTTGAAGATCAAGTCCAATTCACAGACCTGAAAGTATGATGAATATCCACAATCATTTATTTTTATTTTTACAGCAATTAGAAAAATAGAATAAAATGACTAACTGAAAGGAAATCTATAAGTTTCAAGTTTACTCACACTGCCAAAGTATCGTTCAAGAATCTTAACAAAGTGATGGATTATTTCAAGGATTTCTAATTCATTGTCATGCTGATCAATGCACATGCAGAAGTATAGACTGGCATATCTGGGGAACATATAAACATTAGTAACTCGGTTCATCATATCTAGGGTGGCAAACGCAAAACCAGATTCCTTATGGAAGAAAAATGGGCATAAAGTCAACTCATGGCAATACCTCTTTGTAAACAACTTTGTGTCCTCTCCATTCCACAAAATTGCAGAGTTTAGGCCCTACAGTGCAAGAATTACCCTCTAAGCTCTCGGATAACCTTCATGGAAAAGTAGAAGGAATATGTCAATATACATTAGTTTGAAATTACACTACATGGAACTCTAAATTAAGCAGACATATCAGTATAAAGTATCTAGAAGCAAGATTCTTATAGAGTCAAGCTTTTACAGGCGCATGATTAACAGATGATAAACCAAAAGAACATCAATCGTTTAGGTATGTGTTTCTTTGGCAGATAAGTATCATGAACTAAAGGAACACAATTTGTAGACTACAGCTTGGACCTCTCTTTCTGAGTATGCGGTGAATACCATTTCGTCAACCTCACTTTTCCTTGTCGGCTGATAAGAAGCACATACTGAATCTGAAACACAAAAACTGAACATGATTCAAGCACCCAGAAAACAAACACTAAAACAAATATCAATTGATTAGCATTAATCGTGCATTCATGATAGCATAAATTACCCATAAAAGAAGATTTATGGCAAAAGGGTTTATTTGCAAAACCAGGAGGCATGTTTTATTCCAGTGAAAGAAAGAAAGCCTTAATGTAGTCTAAAATCACCATCTGTGATATAGAAGACGAGATAATAGCTAATAATCACTACTGATCCATGGAGCTATGCTCAACGGTCGTCTTCACTCGTAGAGCAGATCACTTTTCACTACTCGAATTACGATTAATAAAAATTCGATCACGGAAACTTGCAATAATCAACGCAATATAGCAGGTGAATTCAATCAGATGTAATGAAAGGAGATAGAAAAAAATCCAGTCACTCACCATTTTCGAGAATCGGCAAGTAAGGAAGAAGATCTTTCCCTTTTCAATTCATACAACGAGACGAGATGACGGATACCCGACCGGAAGGCAGACAACTAGCTTGGGCGAGACCATTTATAAAAAGGTATTTTTTTTAAGTAATAAAGGTAAATTGATTTTTTTTTTGAAGTTAAAAGGTAAATTGGTGTTCGGAAAATATAGATAAAATTTATTTTTAATTAATGAAAATTTATGTTTGAGGAAGTTATTTTTTTAAAGTTGTCTTTATATCAATTTGTTTATATGAATTAGGTAGTGATTCGATGGTTAAGTCGTTCGATTTTTTACGGGAGTCATGAGTTCGATATTTGGGGGGTGGATTTTGGGTGGAAAGATTATTGTATTGTTTATAAAAAAAATAAAAATAAAAAACCTAACTAAAGTCTATTAGAGCAATTGCCGTTGTCGCTAAGGTCCGGGTTGAGTCTCGTTTGGCTACATTTAATAACACGTGAGACGAGAGAAAAATAATTGGGATTTGTAATGTTTTACTCCGTAAAATCCCAATAATAAAATCCTAATTTTTATTATAATATAAATATAAAAAATATTAATTGGTTTATAAATATAATCTTATATTGTCATTAATTGAAAGTGTAAAAGTTAAAAATTGAGATTGAAGAGAAAATTCCTCTTTAAAAAAATTGAGAAAATTTTTATCAATTGTCATTGCCACATAAGCCGCTAGATGATAAATTTGGTCACAATTATTTTTATTGAGATAAACAGTAGACATGCTCTTAAGTTAAATAGTTTGAAATCAGCGGTTATGGCAGCCTCCTTTGGACAGTTTATCTTTATATTTTAGAACTTCTTTAATAATTAATTATAATGAAATTATATTTAATTATTTTAATATTTTTAAAATAATTAGTACTTTTACTTAATCAAAGTATTTTTACTTAAGTTTGATTATATGTATTATTTTGATTGAGTAAAAATACTAATTATTTAAAAATAAGATTAAAATAATTAAATATAATTGTAATGGTAATTAATTATTAAAAATTCCCTAAAAAATAGAAAATAACCAAAAAAATTTACGAAACCGTCGTTTTCAAACTATCATTTTGTGTAACTTTTTTTTTCCAACTTTTTTAGGTGGAAAAAATTGAGGGACGTGTTAATTTTTGATTGATTTAGGATGATACATGTCACAAATATATTATTACGTTATCTAATTAGATATGAGTTGGCACCACTTGGCCGTGCAGTATAGATTCGACATATGCAAAGTTAACGATAGAGGAACATTTTGGTCAGTATCGAAAAACTTGAAGGGTTATTAGCCTAACGAAAAAGTGTGAGGGCCGAAAAGCCGGGTTTTCTCTTTCTTTTCCAAACCTTTTCCTTAGCTTTTCTTCCTCGACAAAGCATCGAGCGAAAAACCGTTTTTACCCTAACCGCTCCATTCTCCCGAGATCTCCCACCACGATCGATTAAACCTCCCCAAATTAATGCAGCTATAGATTTTCATATCAATGCAAATCCTATAAAAAAAATGAGAAAACTCAAAATTTCGTCTCTCACGTTTAACTTATACATTTTTTCCGTTTCTCTCGTTTCTTTGTTACTCTAAAAAACTCTTACGTTTTCTACTCACCATACATATCCTCTATCGTTAATTTTGTATATGTGGCACCTAGTCATTACCAAGTCGATTTAACGTAATCAACGTATTCGCGATCGCGTGTGATCCGACTCATAAAAAAATTTGACACGTCACATCGTATATGTGCGCAAAGTTAACGAAAGATATACATGGTTGCTTGCTAAAGGAAAACGTAAGGGACAAAAAACTTAGACAATTATTATTTCAAAAAAGGCGCTAAAAATCGAATATAACAGAAAAAAATATTTAAAAAAAAAACTTTAAATCTGTCATATTTGCAAAAAGAACACTTTATAAACGACAGTTTTAACTTAACAGCACTTAAAAACCATCATTTTTGACTAACTAACACACTCAAACCGCCATTTTATGACACTTTAAATCATAATAATAAAACAACTCAACCACACCGCCATCTTTATTAATAGCACTTTTTAATAAATTATTAATTAATTAAAATTATATTTTAAAAATTTTAAGCTATGTATTTTAATAAAGTTTTTAATAAAAGTTTAATTAATTATTACTTATTTAAAAATGAATAGATCATTTTTAAAATTTTAAATTAATAGTTATTTAAAAAAATTAAAAATATATTATTAAAAATTATTAAAGGGGTTGTCGCTATGCAAAGCAGCATCTCCAAGATCAAAAAACGAGTTCTTATTAATAATAAACAAGTCGAATAGGTACAATCAATTAGTGATGAAAAATTGTACTTTAAAAAATTAATAATTTAAATATATCATATAAAAATTATATAATAATTATTTGTATTAAACATTATTAAATATATGTCAAATATTATATAAAAATGTAATTATTTTAACTTTATATCAATTATAATTATTTTGATTTTATTTCAAAATCTACAATCCTATTAAATTAAAAATTTATTTTATTTTCAAAAATAATAAACATAACAAAAAGTAAAAATTACATATCAAGATTTGATTTCATAATAAAATTTATAATTGCATCTAATCAATTTAGTTGTTCCTATTATTTGAAAAATAAGATATGTCCATTTTAATTAAGAATAGAAAAAATATATAGTTAATTTTTATTAGAAATAATAGTTTAATAAAAAATTAGAAAAAAATAATATATATTATATTTTGATTAGAAATAATTTTTTTAATAATATGTCCATTTGAATAGGAAAAAAGAAGATATGTACGTTTTAATTAGGAATAAGAAAAATAAATATAATGAATTTTAATTAAAAAAAATTATTAATTGTTTGAAAAATAAGATATGTCCGTTTTAATTAAAAATAAGAAAAAAATATAGTGGATTTTTATTAAGAATAATAGTTTAATAAAAAAATTAAAAAAATAATATATATTATAATTTGATTAGAAATAATTTTTTTAATAATATGTCCGTTTGAATAGAAAAAAGAAGACATGTCCGTTTTAATTAGGAATAGAAAAAAAGAATATAATGAATTTTAATTAGGAAAAATTGTTTAATAAGAAAATTAAAAATATATATAATGTATTATAATTTTATTAGGAATAATTTTTTAAATAATAGATAGAAAATTGATTAGGAATAAAATTATTATATTAGAAAAAAATAATTGGTAGAATTTTATTAGGAATCATTATGTTTTTATTTTTATGTGTTTTGATTTTCTAATTAGAATAGGAAAAAATAATATCATTGACTTAAAATTGTAACTTGAAACCTAATTAAACTCAAAATTCTAAAATACATGTGTCAAATTACTATTCGTCAATAAAACGCCATGTGTCGAATTTTGATTTGACAATAAAATTTACAATTAAAACAAATTTAAAAATTGAAAATGTCTCGCTATTATCGCATAAAATAAATATCAGTCCAATGGACAAAATAAATGAATAGTTTATACTATTGTACGAGACAATCATAATCCTTTAAGGTTTACAATTTGTGTAATTAAGAGAAATGAGAGTTTTTGCACAGATCTATAAAACAAACCGAATACTGACTCGCGGGTGCAAGCACAAGTGACGTGTATTAAACGTCACTAAATGTATTTTTGTTTGCAGGATACTATGTTAAAAAAATTTAAGTCATTCTATCTAGAAAAATATCCTCAAATAACATGTAAATGGGGAATCATGCCGAAATTAGCATATTATCTTCGCAACAGCTTGACTTAGAGGATTAGCTAACTATTTACAGTGGAGCCATATATACTACGGGTCATTATTAATTATAAGGTTGTGGTGTGGGAAGAAAAAGGAGGACCTGCAAAGTGGGCAAGTGAACTGAAAACGGTTGAGCCAAGATTCAATGCATTCCAAATGGAAGACATGGCCACATCTCGGAAGCTTGCTCACGACTGCCTCGCTTTCATACTCCACCAAGCAAACCGAACAACAAATTTCCTCGTCGTTGGAAATCTCTGCATATTTCGACTTGGGAAAAATACGGCACCATATGAATATTATTACTATGATTATTATTGTACCCGTAGTCAGCCCCATTCGAAGATAGTAAATACAACTTTTCTGAGCTGAAACATATGGAACGTATATGCAACTGTAGAATACAAGTGTAACCAAGAACAGAGGTGATTGACCGCACAATATAAATGCCATTTTTCGGCAAAAACCGAAAAAAGATGATCAAAAATCAAAAGAATGGATTTTGCTTTTCTGTTCAGCTGTACTGTATCTGTATGTATGGTTATTAAAATGTTTGCTTGATGAGAAATAAGGAGATGATTCATTTATACATAGAGAACAAGACTTTTTTTTATCAAAAATATTTAATTCCGACATTTAGTAAGTGCTTTGACTTGTAGGATTATTTTAATTGAAAGTAAATCGACATATTATTTAAGTGTTTAAAAAGAATAGAAATAAATTCAGAAGATGTAATCTATCTATGAAATCAGCGGAGATGGAGGGCAGGCGCGTCCCCACCTCTGAGGTCAGACTCATTAGTCTCTTCTTTTATTTTATTTGTTTAATAAAAGGGGGCGGTTCAATAAATTACTCAATTCAGTCTCTCCTGTTTTCTTTTTCACTATAATAATTTAAACCATATTTAATAATATACTCCTCACTTTAAAAAAATTAATTAAATATATTGATGATATTTTTTTAACAAAAAATTATAAATGTAATGCATATTATCAAGACATTATTTGACTTGATTATAGACTTTTATATTGTCACTTTTTGACATTAGAACTTTCAGAATAAATTAGTGATATGCACCTCGGTATAGTTATATAATATATGTCTTTAGTTAAAATAATGCAAACATTAAGGGTCACTTGGATACGCCAAGATAAATCTGCATCAACGAACAAAATAATACAATTAGGATTGATGACATGGATAGATCGAGTACTAAGAGATTAATATCCGTGAATTGATGAGAATGCATGCTTGCATATATTTGAATTGTGACTTTTTGACCATTAGACATTAAGGAATAAAACTAATAAGAAGATATTAATTTAGTCAATATGTTAGAGGGCGCATAAGGGTCACTTGAATTGACAAGCTCGGAAGTACTTTTAACAAGACGAGAATCAGAACATAATAGGAAATTTGCATTGATGATGTGGCAAGATCAAAAGGACAACAATTGAAGACGTTTTACCCAAGACCAAAATCTGGATTGATCAAGCAACATGAAGACATATGGTTTTAAGAGGAAACATGATCGGTTAACATGAAAAGGAAAGGAGACAAAATCAAATCAAATCAATCAAAAGAAAACTAAATTATCACTTTAGTTCCTTGAGAATCAAGCATTTGATTTAATTGGTAAGTTTAAAAATAAAATCAAATAGCATCATCTTCATTAAAGCAAGTAAGTAACGATCAAGGAATGAAAATGCTATAAATAAGAGATGATTTTCTACCTGCGAGTTTTTGCACAAACAACACGCTCAAGGAGGATATAGGAAGAGTT
>JANIEQ010000817.1:0-16944 GCA_024708375.1 Oxalis stricta | reverse complement strand
ATATAAACGCACACACATGCTGTATAATTTTACTAGAATATAGACCCTTGTATAACATCAAAAAAGAATATAGACCCTTGTCTTGTTGACAATAATTAAAGCCATCGATACAATAATTTTCCAACTATGATCTTTGACTCAGAGATTAATATATCCATTCAAATGTAACATTAGGATGAAAAAAAAAACACTTTTTCAAAAATATTTGTCTCTTTTTTACATATTATATATGAACACGAAAGTCAAATAAATCGAAAGATTTATATTTGATTATATAAAAAAAGAGGCTAATATTTCGGACAGGGGAATATATTAGACAATATTCAGTTTGTAGACTATAATGCAGTCCATTGAAAAACATGACACGAATTTTCAGTTTTGTACCAAAATTTTTTCAGCATTTTCAACCAAAGGTTACCAAGATTTATCTAACATTCAATGAATTTATCTTCTCATGTACATTTATATGACTGTGTTGAGACTGCATGTAATTGGTCAAGCTATTCACTTCTAATATACTTCAAATATCGCATAATAAAAATTATGATTATTAAATAGATAATTAATTGATCGAAACAATAATTATTTATTAGAATGGATTAAATGATATATATAAAATAAAAAAATAATCAAAATAAATATTAATTTCACAATATAACGAGTAAAAATAAATTTTTATTATACGACGTTGAAATGTACCGTAAAGTAGTATTTATTTGTACCCATGAAATATATCTATAACTGGGAATTTTATTTTATAGTTTGAAATAAGGCCTATAACTGGAATTCATCATCTAGCTACAACATAATTATTCTTTGTTAAGTACTAGTAGCAAATTAAACAAGGAACATTAGTACATATTGATTTAATGATTATTTGAGCGGACTTTCATCATAATGTCATTTATTTATAAAGGTTTTTTTTTTGACGTTATTCTTTTTTTTTTTTTTTTTGAGTTAAAGTTATTTCTTACTAAGAACCTTTGATTGGGTTCGTATTCGGTCAAATGAAAACGACAATACTAGAGTTAGATCGTTACAAGTCTTGATTTAATTATTCACAAATTTTAAATAGCCATATCTGTTGAAATACACTCCAGTCACTTATAAACATAAAAATACACTCGAGTCACTTATCACTCTAGATGAATATTAGGTGAACAAGTTCAACGCTCATTATTACTTTTTGCTGACTAAAAGGAAAAAAAACTAGCTATGTCAAATATAAATACATTTTAATCAATATTAATAACAGTATTCATATTTTAACGGAATATTACTTTTCCCGTTGAAAAATAGAAAAAAAAAAGGGTATACTTAGATAATCACGCTGATCCTCGAACTATGACCGCTTCCTCACTTGACTCCTCCAACTATACTTTCTCCCTTCCAGGTCCCTTAACTTTGATTGTGTAACTTCCGTAACTCCCTTCAGTTAAATCTTTTGACGTCATCCCGTTATGTCGTTAATGATATGATGACGTGACATATATGTAACTATACTTCCGTCAACGTTTTGATTGTGTCGTCGTCCCTAGCTACAACAAAATTCAATTATTTTTCTGACAATTCAATTATTTTTCTGGTGCTGAAAGGTCAATCACGATTCACGATAACACTAGTCTTTCATTTAAATATCGTCATTATAGTATTAATTAATTTTGGAAATTTTAGGTCACCATCTTAGTAATAAAATATTGTGTTCTTTTTTCCTTTCTCCTACAATGTCCTTTGGAAATGGAGCTTCGTTACTTTAATTGACGTTCTTCCATTGAACCTTCCACTGACTTTTCTTTTATCTGTACATAGATAGATTGATCATTGAGCTATTTTCTTCTTCTCTTTATTTATTTATTTATGTATTTACTTTTGGACTTTGTTAAGTTCAACAATGGAGACTTTCTTCATATTACTCTCAATTAGAGGTTATAAGCATAAACGTGAAGTTTACAATGAACACAATGCGAATGAACGATTATGTTTACATGGAAAAGTGTATCTCCTGACGAGTAATTATAGGACGCACTTTAAAAATAATTTCTAAATTAATGTTATATATTGCATTATCACACTAGAAAACTAGATTGTCGAAGCCAATAAGGACGTGATTCAATGATTTAATAAGCATTTATTTTTATATGAGATCTATATATTTAAATTTTTTAGAGAGTGAATTTTGGGTTGTATTACGTATATATAAAAAAAATCAGATTGTGAATTTCATGAAAACAATAATTAAATGCTAAATGAAATTAAACATTTCTAATGTTTTCAGGATAAAATTGCAACGTACCGTTATTTTATTTATGTTATAAACGCAAACAAATTAAGAGTTGAAAAGTTTACATGTTAGGTGAAAAATAGTTGTGTTATCAACGCTTCACAGATGAATAATTTGAAACTCTTATATGATACCATAAACTCATCCAAATATTTTCTTATTTTTCTAATCAGTTGGTACTTGTTAGTCTGTCATCTTATCAGACCGATCTTTTTCATGACCCGAATAAAAAATGCGCTTGATTTCTTGGCATCGAAAGTTCTTTTGTTATTTTAATTATCGAGCACAAAGTTTGTAAAAGCATACATGATATATGCGTCTTATTTTAAAATGAATAGCTATAATTATAAAGATTGAGATCTTGCTGACTAAACATATATATCTCGTTTACAAACATTTGTAGGTCACCAATAATTCGAATGATTCCAGAAAATATAGTACTTTTGATAAGTACCATTACTAACTACGTGCGTGAGAGTATAGTATATTTGATCTACATTTTACCAAAATCTGAAGGTCTAATCTGATTAAGATGCTATTTGAGTGGATCTTTCTTTAAAAATAAAAACATACTCTTTTTCGAGATCGAATCTCGAAAATAATTCTTTTTTAATTGTAAGGAAAAATTATATGTGTACTACGTACGATATTAAGACATCATTTTCATAACCAAAACGAAAGCCTTAGTGTTCCGATATTTATCATTCTTGTTTATTATGCATTAATCTAAAAATTTAACGTATATATAGTAAAACCTATATTATTTGAAATCGGAACGAAAATGATACGGAGATAATAGTGGGTCGAGGAAACGACAAATTATAAAATTTGAGGAGACGGGGACCTCAATTATTAATTAATTAAAAAATTAAAAATATTAAAATTTCTTTAATATTAAATTAAATCATCACATTATTAAAAAAATATATTATACAATCCATAATCAAAGACAAATTCATATAATAAAATCATAAATCAAATATTAGTATGCGTGGATATCACGTGCTCATAAATAATAAGCTTTGGATTGTAGTTTCATATTGTATTAACACCGTTAACAGTTTCGGATCAATTCATGAGTCATAACGGTGTCGTTTAACATTTCTAGCCAAGTCATCATCCAAATCAGCGTTTCTATAAGGTTTCATACCAAAAAAAGCACTTAATTGATACGTTTCGTTCATTTGTTTTTTTACGAAAAAAACACTACCGTCTCTCAAGAGCCGTTTTCATAGACCGGAAAACGTCCCATGGACGTGGCGTAAGCATCCCCGCCACGATTCCGTCTCCGATACGTTTCCGGGACGGGAACGGCGACTTAACCGACGTACCACGTAACATAGTATTTTACTACGGAGAGTAAAATAAAAAGTTTCTGGAGCATGTAAATGAGAGATTCAAAGCAACAAACAAAAAAGACAAAATTGGAGAAAGAAGTTTGCGTGCAAAGCGTGACAAATTATGTTATTGGATACACTACCACCTAAAAGGTGACAGTGACTGTAACTAGCCTCTTTGCCTGCATTGACTTTGAGTTTTAAGCTGTGATTTGCCCCCTAACGTTTTTATATTTCGCCTTAATTAACCTTAACGTTTTTTATTATCTTATTTAACCTCAACGTTTCTTTCCGTCATCAAATTAGACCCTGCTGTTAATTTCTAGATGAGGAAGGCCAACTATGTGTACACGTGTTGTCTGACATGTCATCCATCCTGACCCAGTTCCAATTCAAAATGGTGAATCGAAACACTCTTCTTGACGCAGGGCCCGACCATATCCTCTACAGATCTTTCTTAAGCTAGGCCCATTAATAGTTGGGCTTTCTAAAATTAGCCCATTGGGTATGTGGGCTTCTAATATTGATTTCGGTTTGACAAGGATTATGTTAATTTATTTTAATAAAGCAGCCATGGTCCATGGACGACATGAAAAAGAAAAAATTTGATAAATGTATTTCTCATCTCTTTCATAGAAAGCAAACAGTATTCGGAAAGTGCAGGAATTTGTAATGAGATTAGGACCTCTAAGACAATGATTTCCTCTGCTAATAGAATACCTATCTCTCATCCCAAAATACTTGTCAATTTTCACATACAAGTTGTATACGAAAACTGTCAACTATTTTTGGACGGAGGTAATGAAAACACAAGTTGTGACTTCACGAGTGCAGCCAAAGCCGATCATGTAACCTCTCTTCTCCAGCACCATACATCTCGTCTACTTTTTCACCATCACGGTAAAACTGAAATGTGGGCGTGTAACGTATCTGCTGAGTTGTTTCAGGGCATTCGTCAATGTCTGCAT
The DNA here is from genome assembly GCA_024708375.1 of Oxalis stricta. Taxonomy (NCBI): domain Eukaryota; kingdom Viridiplantae; phylum Streptophyta; class Magnoliopsida; order Oxalidales; family Oxalidaceae; genus Oxalis; species Oxalis stricta. The sequence goes on along the minus strand of JANIEQ010000817.1, from coordinate 12,358 downwards.
AAATAAAAGCTAGCTTTGGGAAATCGCTGCTGAGCCGGTTGAATGCTGGGAGAAGCTGGCTACACACGCGACACCTACGCAATAACAGTTTGTTATGGCTTCTATATGACAAAAAGGCGCACTGTTAAGCAAGGCAAATAGAGCAATTTTGATGCACAAACAAGGTAAATGAACTGAGCAAAGGTAGATTAGTAGGTCTAGTATGGAGTACAATTTGAGACTGGCAAACTTGATCAGAACTTGCAGGGAACTTGAACAATTCAAAAAAGCATAACCCATCAAGCTTAAACAGAAGCTATTAAGCTTACAAGAGCTCATTAAGTTTCATTGGATGCATTCTTAATCCTAGTTTTCATCCGGCTCGAATCGGTAACATTTTAAATTATTAAATTGTTGCATAGTCAAAACATCAAACACCTGGTGTGCATACTATGAGCACGCACACTTAAATTAGACCTCAAACAACAATACAACAAAAGAGATAGAGAAAAGGAATAGCTATTACCATGACGCGCCATAGTTGATGACGGCCTGCAAAAATGCATACATACATACAAGATTAAAAGCACTTCAGTAGAATTAGTGATTGGAAATGAGTTTTTAAAATGGGGTTTCCATTAGCTTACAGGAGTTTTCGAAGACTTGATGTTAAGAAGAATCTGAGTAAGGTTCTGATCGCCCGTCGCCGTTTTCAGGTTGTCGCCGTGACGATTCACCGGCGATTCCTCCTCCGAACCCTTTTTTGACGACGAAGACTCTTCCATCTGTAAGATTCTATCATTTCGATTGTTCATACTGACATTACAATGGTGGGATAATAGGTTGAGAGGTCCCTTACATTTGATAAAAATAGTCCAGATGTCCTTTTATTTAATTCCGGTTCGAACCCTTTGTTCGTTGAATCCTGATTTTTTAACTCATCGTGTTGGAATAATTAAAGTAAAATGAGTCAATTTAGCATTGCTGTTGTTCGTTTTAGCTTTTCGGTGCCGACGTGGCGATAATGTGTAGTTAGTTCCGCGTCAGGTTTCGGGTTGCCGGACGTCACGTCAGGTTTAATGACACGTGAAAATTTAAGGTCTCGTTCGTTTCCCGCTGAAGCATTATTTGGCGTTGCTTTTTGATGCTCTAGCGTTCGGCTTGAAGCATATGTATAGTATTGAATTAATTAATCATGATTAATTAATATTTTTTTATTTCTTACCCGAATTAGTCAAACAGTCAAACTAAAAGAGCATAACTATGTATAGATATGGTGGCTTGCTAGCTGATGCTGATCATAAAAACAAAATCAAATTTATGCTACCCAGAAAAAGAATTCAGCACAAACAAACTAGTGTATAAAGCGAAAATTAAACAGCTCGATTGAAAGTCAATTACAAACAATTTGGGCGTTTATTTCACCTGGTCAAAGATGCCTCGTTTAGCGGTTTCTTGCCAAATTCGGAGGCGAGAGAGCAACAGTAGGAAATGGCGGTGGACAAAAGATCGGAGAGCAGTGGGTTCTGCGAAGGAGCATGGCGGCGGTTGGGGAACCAAGTTTCCGGCGAGGCCCAGGGTGGGTTATGAAGCGAGTAGAGGAGTCGATTAGAAAGGAAGAAGAAGAAAGAAGAAGAAGAAGAGCGAGTAGTGAATTGATGATAGTAATAAATGGGTCTGAAAAGAAGGAGAGGAAAGGGATGATGAAGAAGAAAGAGCTTCCTTCACTGGTCGGTGGGTCACCATTCACAACTAACCATCTTTCAAATAAGGAATATTATTTTAATTTAATTAGGATTAAATTTCCCAGCGTTGAAAAACAACGAAAAACAAGTAAAACCAACAAAAAAACAAAACAACTTGAAGCATAGAGATGAACGAACGGACCCTAACTCCTCGTTAACTGACGCATCATCAATTATACTGGTCGCCAAGGACTTAGATACTAGACGGAACTAAAGATAAAGGATACAGGTGATTGTAACTATAGTTCCAGGATCCATATGCAAAACTATAGAAAGTGTAGGGACATGAAATGCTATAATCATCCCAATGATTTTTGGTCAAACGAAAACAGTAGCAGTTCAATTGTTTTTAAGTTTAACAAATAAGCTCCAGGACAGTGGTGTAACGTTTCCTTCTTTCCGGAAGATTGAGATTCGACTTTTAGAATTAAGAATATTGAATATTGGATAGTTTATTGTAATAGATATATATAAAAAAAGAAAGTTTAACAAATAAGCTCCATAATTTTATTTAATTAAATAAAATCTTACCACTAAATTAGAAAAATTAATATAAAAAGGAACAAATTCGGTACGGCTACTCGTTTAATTAAGTATCCCACTTATAACAAACATCTCTCGGGTGAAGTTGAGTGGACAACCGGCACGGCTGTTTCCGAGTAATCAACCAGGTACATTCAATGTCGCACGCGCCGCCGTCTCTATCTACTTTGTAAATATCAAAATAATGGATTCCGGTTTTCCACGTGAACGTGCAAAACACGTCACCCGAAATTGCTGGATGTATATCAAATTCATACATGAACATGAATTCGGTTTTTATGAGTCCCAGATCACCTTCTTTTGATTTGCAGTGAATGTACAGTTGAAAATCGGTTTCCGGTCCCGGGTTGATGCCATTCATGATCTTCATACGAACCACATCGGATTTTGCCTCTGATATTGTTGTCATCGTCAATATCAATGGTAGTATGATGAGAAAGAAATATTTCTGAGAAAAGCCATAGCAACTCTTTTCATTGTTTTTTTGTGTAAGTTAGTTGTATTGAGATTTTGGGTGTATATATGTATATTTATAAATAATGAATGACAAAGATTTTCTAACGTGAATACAGTATATGATTTTGTCATGAATGAATGATTTCAAAATTTATGACGTACATGAAATTTTTGCACTTTCCGAATTATATGAGAAAATAATTTCTATAAGAGTAATTTCTTAGTTGACTGTCGAGCCGAATTAAGACTCGAAATCAGGATTTCGATAGTTTTATAAGTCTCCAAAATAAAAATACATATTGAAAAATTTACATCTAAAAAATCTATTTTAGGATTTGGAGATAATATATGCATAAAGTATGATCAACGTTAATGAATGAAGGGAGAAAAGAAAACCTAAATGCTCCGAGAATCATTCATCCAACCAAATAAATAAAATGGTACTCAAAATTAATAGAGATGCTCCAAATTGAGTTTTTGATTTCTCTGTCTAGTCTTACGTCTTTAGCCTTTTAATAAAATGAAATGATAATGAAAGAAATGCATTTCTTTCGGCAGTTGGCGTACAAAGACACCGATTTCTCCACCTGTGACAGCAACCGATTTCCATCACATTATAGTTTGGAGTTGCTGGCTGAGAAATATTTGTGTCGATGGAGATAAAGTCGATCATATCAGCCTAGATATCGGAAAATGCTCCTGACGGGAACTTGTTGCATAGAGCCTCTGAAGCCAACTTAATTCGTTCTTCATTCTGTAAAGAGCAAATACTAAAACATCAAGGAAGAAACACAACAAAGGTAGTATATTTCTCAAAAAAGCTCTTTTTATTATACCTTTCCACGTGAAACTGACAATGAGAGGGCCCTTTCTAGATTGCCTATAACACCCTGTGTATGAAAGAAGTCTACAATTAGAAATGAAGAAAGAGAGACTCCACAGCTCAGTGACCAATGGAAATAGTAATTACCTATGTGAAGATCAGGGAATTCGAGACACAGTTTTGATAGAGGTTGAGCAGCTTCTACCTGCATTTTCCACATAAAAGGGATTTCAACGTAAAGAAATATATACTGCAGATATTCAAAGCAGAAACTTGTATTCTTGAGATATACGTCTGATATAGTTGTTGACAGGTGTTTTGATTTGTATGGTTCCATCAATGTTAAAAAGTCTGCTGGATTTCGAGAAATCAATCAAACAGTCCACTCCTTTTCCATCTCCAAAACATTATTTGCACCAAATACAAATATGTTTTGGCATTTGATCTGCAAGAGATGATCATAGGATAGTTATTATTCATGTACAGTCACAACATATTGCGCGGGAAATTTAATTAATGATGCAACTTTTGTCAGTTGAAAGTTCAAATATTCAATTTGGTGCAATTTAAATTCTCAAGTTCAAAAAGTAACATATCTTACAGAAGCATCTAGAAACATACCAAAGGAACAGGCACGCTTTCGTGAGGCAATAGCTCAGTGATGCCTTCAGGTAACAGAGCCATCTGAAAGGGAAAAGAAAATAACATGAGTGAAATGCTCTGTTAAAATAATATTCAGAAGTACAACATGAAACAGAATAAATCAACCAATTGACATCGACTTACCTCATTTTTGTCACCAGTGCATTGCTCGCCAATAAGAAACCTAAGATGTTCTTCGAATTCCTCATCAGGAGCCTAGTTAAACAAGCCAATGATAATTAAACAAAATGCATTCATAGTTGAATATGTTTCTTTTGCACTGGAAATATAGAAATTTTAATTCAAATTATGAAGCATCAAGCATAAAAGATTTCATCAAAATAAAATGACACACCAGGCGAACCCCAAATGCCTTTGCGATGCCTGCCAACGTGACATCTGAATGCAATGGGCCTACCCCTCCATATATAAACACCTACAAGGATGAGGTCAAGTATAGACCAAAATAAATAAGTACACAGCAATTCTAAACTCTTCCTAGAATAAAAAATAAAAAACCAAATATATCTTTAAGAGTTTACTGCATCATTGGTGGATTTTTGCCGTTCAACCTCTTCGGCAACGGAATCTATCTGGTTGAAACAAAGCAACCAAAGACGATCGTAAGATTAGGTAAAGAAGCAGAATACAGCCTTCAACATGTGACTCATAATAAGAAACACAAGCTTTTTTTTTTTTTTTTTTTTCATGTTTATGTTCTACATGGAAGATGGCTAGAGAATCTCAGAGGCAGCAACTTACATCACTTCGAACAATAGGGCATTGAGTTACAGACCAACCAATAGAACGGAGCTTTTCACGCAAAAAATGTCCCAATTTATCCTCGACAGTGCCAAACCTGAGCTATGGAACAGATGACAATGATAACCACAAACATTAGTGATAGAAGTAGGGTAACTGAGAGTCAAGCTATAGCAGCAGTAATTAAAATGTTTTTAGTTGCATATTTTCTTGAAAAAAAAAAGGCAAATGGCTTTTCAATTAAATTTGATACCAATCAAAGCCAAGCATCCTTCATATATACCAAGTTTCAACATGTTCAACATGCAACAAAGAACAAAACCGTCATGTTTTAAAACTCCATCCCGGTGAAACAATAGTTAGCATCTTGCGTCAAAGTCATGCAAGAAAGATATTTGAAGGCAACAAGAAACACATATGCTTGAAAAATGATCAAATGGATGATTTTTGTTTCCTTTTTCTTAAGAAACACTATCGGAATCAAAATCCAAAACAATGCATAATTAATGAGACGGCATAAGCGCCGGGTGGAGTTCAGTGGAATAGTGGCTCATCTCAAGCCATTCTTTCAATTAAATTTAACTAAGAAAAAATAATGACATCTAAAAATGCCAACAAGTGACGTACAGAATCTCATCCCCCACAGCAATGATTGAAACTGTGAGCATGCTCTGTGAATTTACAGTGTTTGGATCACTGGCATTAGCAGATCCAGGCAGAGAATTTGAAGATGAAGACTTTCTTTTGGCTCTCCTGCTCTCCTCTAATCTTCCATCAGAAAGTAAGTACGCAGGTTTAAATTTCTCTTTGCTGCTGGTGCTCAACAATGCATTTGGAACTGTATCGTATACGCTCCCGATTGAGGTGTAACTGTAATTGTGACAGCAACAATCAAGTAAGAACGCCAGCAGAATGAAGGAGAAGAAGTCCCAACAGAAAAGCCCCAGTGAGAAATGTTTACCCCTGGTCATATAGAGCTGCAATATGTGACTTTGGAAGTCAAAAGGAAAGCCCACACATCTCTGCCAAGGAAATATAGATTATTCTACATTTTATAATCCTGACATAAATTGATATGATAGAGAATATAATAAGCAAATGACATTAAGTACAGACTCTAAGATCATGGGTTTTGCATGAGTCGTAATTCCAACAAGGTTTTCTTCCAGACATGCAGTCGCTAGAATGCTGAGTATCCTACAATATTTAGCACAGTAGCTACAGTAATAACTATGGCTTAACCTGAAGTTAGTTAGAGTTCAACTCTCCTAGAGCAAAGTCTGACTTGGTTTACACACGTATTTTACATTGGTCAACCTAATAAGCAAAAGCATGTATTGACAAAGGTTAAGCATAAACTAACTGTGTTTAGTAACATAATTTTCTAGGAATTCGTCACAAGGCTGCGCATAATACTCGACTATGGACACCAGGCAAATAAATAAATAAACATTAAATCAAATTGAGCATTTTAAAAGTTGTGGTACAAAAATTGACCTGTATGACCAATCCAAGATAGGATTCACTCTCATGAAAGGTGGCCAACCAGGTGAACTGGGGGAGAACTGTTCTTGCCCTACCTAGAACATGAAAAAGAACGTAAAGACAATGCATCTGTATTCCCAGTTAATCAAGTTATAGTATACAATAGGATATACAAGTCCTCACTAGATTCCCAAAGTGTGTAGTAAGAAATGTTACTAAAATTAATAGATCTTTCTCAAGCTAATGCAACGAGGATACCGCAGTAGGATCGCCAATACGGACACCAAGGAAAATGGCTCTGATTGGATTAGCCTTCAGCAAACATTCCAAACCAGATTTGAAATCTGTGCGGATTATATCCATTTGCAGACCATAACTGCTCATGTAGAATGTTCAAATTAGCAACTAGTGGCTTGAAAGTCAAAAAGCTTCAATTATTGCAAAACATGGATGATAGATCAATGAGGAGGAGAGGCAAAACAGAAAGGCTTTCTTACGTTTTGGCCATATCATAGGTAAATGAATTAATTTCAGGGAATGCTGAAGGACTCTCAAAATAGATTGTTCGAATTGGGAAATTAACCAAATCTCCATCAGAACACCTTTGTTCCATTTTGTGTAGATAGTAGCCAGCCCCGAGCAGGTGAAGCAATACCTAGATAACCAAGGAAGTTGCCTCCATCAGTGATTCAGTGGAAAGAACAAGAACAAAAGCAGGGATTACTGAAGAAAGCATCCATTAACTCACAGTCGAATCTTTCCCTCCGTTGAAGCTAAAGGCCACCTCTTCAATACTGAAAAATAATTCAGAACTTCCAAACATCAGCATTCACTACAAAGTAACCAAAGGGTAACGATAATTTCAGCCATTGTTGGAGACTGCATAAATCCAATACGGGTCATCCAAATCACATTTGTGGACATCATAATTAAAAAAATGGTTGATGAGATTAAGTCATTTTCAAATGGGAATTTACTACCAGTGCCCCTTAAATTTCAAGAAATATTCAGTGATTCAGACCTCAATTTAATGCATGGACTAATGATAAGAGGTCAATTTGAGATGCATCCCTTGGGTGAAAAAGAAACTAAGAGCACAATCATCTTGAGACAGCAACTTATATCCAGCTCCACTCATTTAAGATGTTGAGATCAAATTCCGTCTATGAGCATTATAAAGAGTATAACACTTTTCAACCATGGGCAAATTTCAGCTAAAAAGTATGTCCTTATATTAAGCCGGAAACAGTCCTTATACTGATATCTTAGTCTGGACCATATCGTCATCCATATTCCCATTGCGGTTGCAGAAGATGAATGCTAAGATTGTTTCCAGTCAAAATGGTCAACAACAATACACAATGGCACTTGGAGTCATGTTGATATAGCACGTCAAAATGATCAATAACACATGACATTGAAATTTAAACACTTGCTACTTATGCACGTATGTACAATCACCATGTACGTGAAAAAGTAATTATTCACCGTAGGTTCCGGAGATGAGACCGCATGCAGAATAAACAAAGAATCTCAAAAAGCGACAATACTGATGCGAAACGTTTTAAACAACTACACGTTTTAAGCGACACGCCTGCCATTATGCTCGAATACAAGAAACATTACAACAGAGTGCCAAATTAACATAACTACAAATACTAGGAGCTTTCATCTGGAGTTCGGGGATAGCCGACACAATTTTGACTCATCCACAAACTAATTAATAATATTCCTTCATTATCAAAAAAAACTACAAAGTCTAGAGACTATTAGTCGCTCAGTCATACACTATTCTATGAACCAAATTGACGGACATCAATTACCAGCACATTTATCAGCGAAAGTGCAGGGAAATAGATTCTAGAATTCACAATGCAGAAAATTTCCACAATCTAAATTTATTCAAAGAAACTAACTACAACACCACAAGCTACATAAAACCTCTAATACAACGATATCACTAGCTTCATCAATTCAATTGATCCTAGACCATCAAATTCAAAAACCCAAGTTTACACAAAATGACAATGAACTCCAAAAGAGAAAAACTCACGAGTACAAAGCAAGAGCTCTTTTGATAACAGAGATGGCGTTGTTATACTTGGTCTTGAGCCTCTTATCATTACTGTCTCTGATTGCTTTATCGATCTCCATGAGCTCCCTGTAAAACACAAATCACACTCATAACGATAAAAATTGACAAAATTGAAGAGAATTCGTTGGCCATGAATCAAAATTCGAGCAAACAGACACACAGATTGACAACGTTTCGTTTAGAAGATAAACTCTTAATCCACTCACTTTTCAATGGAATCACACTCTAAACTCTAAATATGTATCTTCTGTATTTTGTTGGGAGATCTTGACTTGTGAAGAAGAGTGTGAGGAGCAGAACAGAGGCGTTAAAGAGAGGACTGGAGGAGGGAGGATGTGTCATGTGCGTTGGGATATATTCTTTTTATTTTGGATGCACGCGACAGATATGTCCACATTTCAATTTAAAATCGACGATTTACGGTTTTTAAATTTACAAAATAATATTAGAATCGTAAATTTTTAAGAATTACACAGTTTATTTTAAATTTTAAAATATAAAAATTATAATGAATTGAAAATTTTCATTTGGATTCGATTTTGATCCGATGCCGTTTCGATTTCCGAATCGGATGGTGACCATGTCCGACGGTTTAGATTCAGGCTTCAACAGTCCATTTTGTATTTATTTGTTTTAGTTTCAGTATGGTCTTAAAATTCCGTTTTTGGCAGGTCAAAAAAGCAATTGAATAAAAGTCGTTGAAAATGAAACAAACTTTAACTTATGGAGATTGAGAGAAGTGGCTGGCTGCTGCCACTCTGGTCAAAGTCAATCCCCATGAGAGAACGTTTTGAGAGAATTGACATGGAGAAGATTCATTATACAGGACCAAACTCCACCATCTTCAATTTCAAGGGTACCAAACGCAACATTTGAGAAATGTTTGGAAAAGCCCACTATGATGCCACTTGTGAAATGTTTGGAAAAGAAGAAGAATCAAAGCCCATTAGAAAAGCCCACATTGAAGAAAAAGCCCATCAATGTACATCGCCTTAGATAGCAAATGAAATATCGTCGTACCCACTGAACTTATTCACTCTCTTCTCTGTTTACAAATCGCCGCCGTCGTCACCGCCGTCATCGTCCCTGTACCGGCCTCACTTATCTCTGGCTCCATCCTTCATGGGCAGCCAGCCGCTGCGAAACACATGTCATCATACAGCTATCATAACGTAGCGCAAACCTTTGAAACACCGCACGACATAGCCAAAACCCTGATTATAACAGGTCAATTCAGAGCAACAAGCCTAATAATTATTATAATAATAATAATTCTCCTTCGCAACAACCATTCCTTCTCTGCTCCTCAAAATCCAAATCAAAATTACTATTCGCCCCAGCCAAATCAAGTACAAACACAAATTATTCGCCGCCCGAACACAAACTTCTCTTCTCTCAGAACCATTTCCAGCCTCCGCCACCTTTGGCAACCACAGTACTGTCAGCACATACACCGGTACGGGACAGCAAAGCTACTCGTCGAATCAGAACTTTGCTCCTGGTTAATACCGCAGCAGTATACTTCCTCCAATTACTCTCCGACCACCGCGGGACAATAACTACGTGTCATCAAACCCGACGCGACGAACATCAACTCTCGATCCCAAACCTCCTTTACTCCCCCTTCACAGCGTACGTACGCTTTCTCCTCGGCTGAAGAAGCGGCAGCCGAGCGCCGTCGCCGTAGCGTCGCCTCCGTGTCGAGCCTCCCTCCGCCCTCACCAACCAGCACGTCCACCACTGTGACCCTATTGCCCTCGCCTTCCAGACTCACGTCAGCATTGGTGGGCCCGCGGCTCAGCCTTCATAACCGCGTCAAACCCTGATCCGAGCAACTGACCTCGATGCAGCACAGTATCTTGCACGGAGGGCCGTGCACTCGAGAACTCGACCCACCGTCTTTACTTGTAATGCTATCATTGCTGCTATGTATAGAGCCAAGAAATTTTGATGATGCCATTAAGCTCTTTCATTACTTTTTCAATCAGAATACCACAATTGCCAACATTATTTCCTACAACAATTTGATTAATGCTCATTAGCGACGACGGTACGTTTGGATGAAGGGCTTAAGGTATATATGCATATCCTAGCAAATGCACCATTCGCTCCATCATCCATTACTTACTGTGCATTTGACGAAAGGTTTAGTCGATGTCGATAGGATCCAAGATGCAATCAATCTTTTGAGAGAGATGTTAAATAAATCGCATGGGGCAGACTCATTGGTGTATATATAATATTGTGATTAAGGGATTCCTAAATTCGGGTAATTTAGAGAGAGACAATGAATTATTTGATGAGCTAAAGGAGAGATGTATAGTGTATGACGGGGTTGTGAATGCCACGTATATGGATTGGTGGTTTAGTCGTGTAAGGACAAGGAAGCAATGGATTCGTACAAGTCATTGATGAATCGTCAGTTTAGGTTAGGTCCCAACGACTTGTAATGTTCTTCTCGAGGTCTTGCTAAAGCATGGAGAAAAGGAAGTAGAAGAATTATTTGATCAGATGCTCGATTATCATACCCGATGCCAAATACACAAGTTGTGTACTCGAAAACATTCAACATTATGGTGAATGAGTGTTTTAAGTCGAAAGTTTTCGAGGCCGTCAACACATTTAAGAAGGTGGGAACCAAACCAGGTTGTAAGCCTTTCTCGATGGACGCTGCTGGTTACAACAACATTATTGCAAGGTTCTGCCGAACACGAGATGCTGGCCGAGGCTGAGAACTTCTTCAATATTCTGATGTCGAAGTCGTTAACGCCAGATTGCTTTACGTATAGGACTATGATCGATGCTTATTTGAAAATGGAAAGGATCGGCGATGCTCTGCCAGATGCTTGACAAGATGGTGGTGCTGGTCTGAGTTGGTGGTTTCCAGTTTGAACAAGGGTGTTTGGCATGTTGATCAGAGTAGCAAGTCATCGGAATGTACACAGGTTCTAATGAAGATGGGTGAGAAAGATCAGAAACTCGAGCCCTCCTATATGCATGTCTGTCATCAGGGTGCTTTGCGAAGTGAGTGCATTTGACACGGCAAAAGAATATAATTGAGGAGATGATTAGGCATCACTGGTGGTCTCCACGCATCTGTAGAATTTGTTCTTGAGGCTTTTGGAAGAGTTGAAGTGTGAGGTGACGAGATTGACACATTTATTAGAGAATATCAGAGGGCCTCCCTCGACACAGTTCAGCTTCATTAAAAGTACGAGTAATGAAGAGCTTCAGGTCTACGACTTTTGTTGTTTACTAGTCTGTAGTTAGTAATGTTCTACTGAGAATTTTACAATTTGCAGGTGGTATATTCACGTTGTTGCCGTTTCTTCATGTACAGATTTTGATAATATCTTGTTGAGTTATATTTCAAAAATCTTCACATGTGGAATTTGTTAAATTTTAAGATGTAATCAGGTCTGTCTCGATTTCCTGAACTTTTATGTATACTGCTGCAATCAAAGACGGTTAGATTGATTGTTTGAATACGTCTTCGGCTGCGTTTCAATCTGAATTTGTTCTTCTGGCTTTTCTGTCAATCTTTCGTTTGTCAAATTTTGGTCCTTTATGACATTATGGCATTCTCAAAGGCATCCGTAATCCTGGTTCCTGTATTATTGTTATACTTCAGGATTTGAATGTTTGGTGCTATTCATGGAGTAATTGTTAAGCTTTGGTTCAGGTCTAGTGCATTCATGATCACAGGGCTGTGTAGTTTAGTTTCATAATTTTATGAGTTTTCAGGGTTTTATTTCAATTTACAGACGTTGAGGTCTGCAAGACTTCAGTTTTGTAAGAAACATGCGTGGCGTCCGAGCTCGAGTTGAT